>BRDA01009745.1:22202-32483 GCA_036984385.1 Crenuchus spilurus
CACGGTGTCCCCGCAGATCACGTGATGGGGGGGGTGGGGTGGGGGTTTTATTAAAAAAAGATTTTCGGTACACTACCTTTTGCTGTCTTTGTGTCACTTTCACTAGCACTTTCACTGGACAGCGGTCAAAGGTAATGACTGACCTCTTCTTCTACGCTAGCATCTGGGAGATGCTACGACCACAGCACCCCTAGCGGTTGGCATACTTGAACTAATTTACGCTACTCGTTAGCTGGAATTTTAGTCGTTACATGGAACAAAAATATTCCGAGATCTAGACTCGTTACCTGGAATACTCGTTAGTAGGGATGCTCGTAAGTAGGGTTACCACTGTACATCCTAAAAAATGTCAACATTACCATTTTAATATAACATAGTCGTTATGGCTTTTAGAAAAAAATTATTTTGGGGGTGGGGTGGGGGGGGTAGTGCACTAGACGCCCCTGTGGCACAGCCTAAGTGTTGGCATTTGTTTTCCTTACATTACTTTTACTTTTATACTTTAAGTAGTTTTGAAACCAGAACTTTTGTACTTTTACTTGAGTAAAAAGCTGCGACTTTTATAAGTCTTTTTAAACCCTAGTATCTATACTTCTACCTGAGTTATGAATGTGAATAAAGTGTAGCTGACTGATATTACCAATCCTAGCACAATCACACAATATAATCTTTTTATGCAATACTGAAATGCTCCATTAAGAATATCCAGACTCAGCCTATGGACTCTTTAAAAGGCAAATCTGTATTAAGGACACCGTCTCTGTTCTCAAATGGTCATAGAAGCCTAGAGTGCATTGGAAAGAAGATTTAAAAAACAAAGAACACGTCTGAAAATCAAGAGCATCTCTTATTGTTCCAGTTTGGGGAAAAAAAAAAAACAGTATAATAGTCAAGTATACAGCTGAATCAGACCATAAGTGCAACTGAGTAAAGCTCAGCAAGCTTTCAGACAAGAGTCACACTCACAATCACACCCTATTACAGAAATGGTGCACTAGACACCGAGATCAAAATCCCAACCGTACATTCCACTCCCTGTATAGTTGCATATAAATGCATGTGGCATGGGGGCTGGAGCATCTATGGATTAAGGAACCAGCCTAGTGACTGGAAGGTCGCTGGTTTGATCCCCTGAACCATCAGGACACGACTGAAATGCCCATCAAGTGCGTTAAACGTGAAGGTCAAATTCCTTACTCTGGAATTTTTTAATCTAATCAAATAATTTGTTCAGGTTACATCTTACTAACAACAAAATAAGTCGTGTTACGTGTATATCTGTGGCAAATATATGACCCCATACACTAGCTTTCCATTCAAATTACATTTTTATTGAACTAAACTGTAATTCTTATATTAGCGAACTTATCGTGTTGCTTCACATACAGATTAAAATTTTTGGAGAGAGAATTTTTGCCAATTTGATCGACTTCTAGTTGTCTAAACAGCCAAGTTCATGCATTTTGCTTGCTTAAAGTGTGCGGTCACTTTTATTAGGTCACTGGTTGAAATATGAATTGGACAGCCTAGAGCTGGGCGATACGGCTAAAAATTTTATCACAATAAATTTTTCTATATTGATCAATCTCGATAATTATCACGATATTACATTTTCTAACTGTCATAGTTTTAAACATCTTCCTAAAAATATCAAACAAAATACATGAAATGTTACTATTTAAAATATTAAAATGTTTATTGCCAGAACATAATATTGTAGCGTCCGGCTGGATGCGTTGAAAGGATGAATGAGAAAGATGTTTACAGTCGTTGCTTTGTTGTTGAAACTTACAATGATTGCTGTCGGCCGCAGCCACTCCAAAATAACAACAGCCTAGAGAGCCAAGCTAATATGCTAATGCTAGCACTCCGGCTGACACACATATAGACAGTGAGCTCCCCTCCTCCTCCTCACACAAACTAACGAGGACACACTGCGACTTCGCACTTTCTCGCACGGCCAATCACACGTTTGTGTTAAACACAACAGTGCATTTTGGCAGCGCTGGTGAGGAGGAGGAGCTAACAAGCAACAGTATCAGAATTCAGAACTCACCGTCAAGCTGCTTAGATGTGAAATGGAAACAATAATTATCAAATTCTATTGCCCTGGCTTATCATCCAGGCTTATCATCATTCAGGGTTGAATCGTCATTGAGGGAAAATTTACCGTGAAAAGAATCAATATTGTTTTATCGCCCAGCACTAGGACAGCCCCTAATTATCAATTATGACTGTGGTACAGTACCGCTCGTTAGAGGAGCGGACAGCAGATCCATCATAGTCTTTCATGAATGCATGCGCATATTAGAATGCGTGTCATCTACAAACATGCAAACCACAGAAACGACTGTAAACATGAGGCGTGTGCATGCATAGTAGCCAGAATAACTACTGTGTACATAAATTATACTTTGGCCAGATAATATCTAAACATGAAGTAATGTATAATGTCTCCTTCAGTTTCTACTTATACAAAGACGAGTCTAACTTACATGACTGGACAGAACTGCCCGGTGGCATTACCAAGATGGCAGCACAGTGAACAGACTTGTTGTATTTTGGCTGTGTCTGAAATTAAGTTAACGTCCAAACTCTCAAAAAAAACTCATTGTCCTACATCTCTGAACATTTAGCTCAAGTAGGCTTCTTATTCATAATCATCATATTTGCATAACATCTTAATCCTTGTGTTGTCTTAAAGGTCAATAATTATCCACCACCGTTCTTTATTAGTAAATAAACCGCCTAAATGATCATTTTTCAATTAGAAACGTCTCAGAAATACTTTTTGTTACTATTTTAGGCCTAAAAATGTTTACACATATGCAGTACCTCATCATCAATAATAATAATAATAATAATAATAATAATAATAATAATAATAACCTCTATTTTAGTAAAGAAAACAACTATGGCAGGGGTACTGTAATGAAAACGAGTGGTGTCCACTGATTAAATACCATCTTTCTGCTCTGTTAAAGAGGGACAAACCATATATTCACAAAATTTATCATTTATAATCTGTTTCTTCATGCAAAAACAGATCTGGAGTTTTAAAACTCAATTAAGCTAATTTTTTTTGAGGATTTTAGTGAAGGAGGGTTAAAAAAGTATACAGAATTTTAATATTACACAAGAGTTCAATGGTGCAGCTTCATATGCTCAACACTGTCCACAAGTTGTTTCACAGTTCACTAAAATAAAATAACCTTTACTTGTGGTCCACAGCAGTGTTGCATGACGACCAAGTTTGGTTTGGCTTATGATTAACTAAAATACTTCCTGGTTAAATGATTCATTCTGTATTATCTATGCCTTGTGTAGAACATATATCTGCACTCTTACAATAACTGTGAAAACACTGATTTACACCTTTAGTTAAAATAATTTTATAAACACAATTGAGACATTTATACAGTAACATTACTTCACTGAACTGGTCAGAATGTTACCTGGTTCATTAAAGATTTCTCCAGTCTGCATAACTAATTTTAAGTGTGAGTAAAAGTGCAATCTGAGGGACAGCTGATAGAACATCAAATTACAGTGTAACTGTAGTGTCACATTACAAAGTAAGAGTTTGAATTTCACATCTGAACCTAATTGTTACAATGTAAGTGTTACAGTGTTACTTTAGAGTGTAACTGATTGTTATGTTAGAATTTACAACGTAGCTGCCAAAATGTTACACTACATGTTACAACGTAGCTGCCAAAATGTTACACTACATGTTACAACGTAGCTGCCAAAATGTTACACATGTTACAACGTAGCTGCCAAAATGTTACACTACATGTTACAACGTAACTGCTAAAATGTTACACTATAAGTTAGAACGTAACTGCTAAAATGTTACATTAGAAGTTTGAACGTAACTGCTAAAATGTTACGTCAGAATTTAGAATGAAACGTTAATGCAAGTGTTGGAATGTCACTGCCAGAATGTTACGCTAGAACGTTATCTGAACGTCTCTCTAGAATGTCAATGTTGTTTGATTGACTATTAAGAATGTTACAGTAGACCGTTTGATTATTCCACTAGGCTCTGTAACGTCTAACTGGACTAAACGTCTGCTCCGTATGAAGTATCAGAGCTTATGCAACGTTAGTTTGGTCTTCCGTTGACATTAAACTCGTGTCTGCTCGGTGCTGTGGTGGGTGTGCTCGTGCTCTCGTTCGGTACTCACTGTGTCCTCGTGCTCAGGCTGCGTCGCCGCGCGCTGGCCCTGCACGGGACTCGCGCTGCCTTCCGGCGTCTTGCGCTCCCCCGCCCGTTTCTCCTTCGCACGACTCCGGTGCCACAGGTACGCGGCCCCGAGGCCGAGCGCCACAGGAGCCCCGAGCAGAAGCGCGAGCTGCCATCGGGGCAGGCCGCCACCGGACTGCGGCTCCACGGGCTTTGAGGCGGCCATCGCGGACAACCGAGCAGCGGACAACCAAGTAATACTAGCGCGCACGCGCAGAATCACGGAAAACGGCAAGAGGGCGAAGGACACGCTGAAGGCGTTGTGGGATGCTGGCGGACCTCACGTAACTACATCCGGTGCCCCGATGACGATTTTCCGGAGTTTTTTTTTTATTTTTGTAATAATAATAATAATAATAATAATAATAATAATAATAATACAATTTATATATAATTTTGACTATAATATTTGTATTATTTATTTTTTATTTTCACCTTTTTATTATTGATAAGTATATAGATAATATAAACAAAACACATTATTTATACAACACTGAGACTATTGTGGTGTTCAATATTAACAATCTAAACCAAATAAATATATTTTCAGTGCTGTATATGTGAATGATAATCACTTATGTCTTTAGATTAATACTGTAGAATCTCCTCTTTATATTAAATGTTAACCGTAAATGTAAAGGAAGTCATTATTAAACACAGCTATATAATGTTATGCGTTATACTGCTCATGTCAGATGTACAGTAACTACAGTTGAATGTCATATCAGGAGGAATGTTAATACAGACAAAAAGAGAATACATTCACATGTCCCTCCCCCTGACTTTGAGCTAAAATTATCTGGCTAAATTAAGAAATCCTGCTTTATGAAATACTGTTTTCACCTCTATAGTGACAGGACTGTAAGCAGATCTGCATATCAAAACAAAAATACTGCACTTAATCTACTGGCCAAAAGTTTTAGAACACCAGATACTTATTGAAAATGATTGAGTTTGATGTCTGATTGCACTCTGACATGAAAGCATATGAGTTAAATAAGAATTCATGGAATCAATTTATAGACCAAAATGTGTCTAAACTTTGGACACAAAGCATTACTTTTGTCAGATATAACAGCTGAACACACTCGTGACATTCTTTCTACAACAGACATCAAACATTCTTCAGACAGTTCTTCACTAATCTGCTGCATAAATTTGGAACTTGTAAATGTTGGAACTTGTGGGTTTGCTTTGCTTTTCACTTCATCCCAAATCAGCTGGATGGGGTTTAAGTCTTGAGACTGTGCTCCACTCCATGTTTTCAAGCTGACCATCTTGTTGTTTTTTGAGGTAGTTCTGGCAGAGCTTGGACTGATGTTTTGGGTCTTTATCTTGTTGCAGGATGAACCCCTGACACACTAGACACATACCTGATGGCACTGCAGAATGCTGTGGTAGCCATGGTGGCTTAGGCTGCCTCTCACTCTGTACCAGCTATGAAGGCTTGATCACCTCCATTACTGCAGAACAGCTTTCACCTGTTAACCCATTTTGTGTTCCCTGACAAAAGCCTTTGTGTATAATTCTGTAATGTAAAGTAATGTTCCGTTTTGGGTAACCTTACTTTTTTAAACCTCTGGCAGTTCAAACACTTACCTTTGCATCATTTCAAGCTGTTCACTGGACTTGAATGACTTGAATTGTAATAAATGATAAAATAAATATAATAAATGATACAATTCTTTGATAACTTTTTTTTACTAGGTGACATTCCTTTAACACAATATTTCTAATAACTGTGATCCAAACACACTAAATAGAAAGTACAGTATTGTGATATTTCCTCATTCACCACTAGATGGGGACGTTGCTCAAAATGTAACATTAACTTCTCCCTAAAGCAGAGAAAAGTAAAACAAAACTATCAGTTTGCTTTAACTTTAAATTAAGCTGATTAAGGTTTTATGTTAATGTGTGTGGTAACTTTCCTGAGTAGTTGTATATTAAATAACAGTGTAAAAGAAATGCTACATGATAGAACAGGACTGTGTACACTGCACACTGTAAATAATCTGTACTGTTACACTTATTACACTCTGTACATTTCTGTTGTATACTTTACTCCCTCTACATAAATAATCTGTATATGTAATACACACAGTTGAATGCAACACTATTCTGTACATCATATATTATGTCTGTATACATATTTAAATTTTTATGTGTATTCATTTATATTTATATCATACATCATTAGTAACTAGAGCAGTATTATAATACACACTGTTCTTTACCAGGTCTGTAAGTACTATATTGTGTATTAATTATTAGTGTGTGTATAGATAATATTCACTGAACTTTTTACACAGTGCTTCTGGTAGAGTGCAATCAATCAATTAATTAAGCTCGAACTTTCCCTATATATCTGTGTATATCATTTATTTACAATAATATATAATATTACTGTTTTATTTCAATTACATAATATATGATTTAATTATTATAATACATTATTTTATAATAAAATACGTACAGCAATATTATAGAATACACACTGTTCTTTAACAGCGTGTGTGAGTGTGTTCAGTAAATAAAGAACAGGCGATAAACAGAAACGCCCTCTAGTGGTCGGTAACGGATATTACATCACAGCGCTAACTGTTGTTATTTAAATCTAAACAAACCATTTTTTCAGGTATTTGTTTGTAAAATTGCCTTTAGGACATTTAAAGTTAATACAGGGACAGAATGACATCATGGAAAACCACAGTTATTGTCAGTACTTCACTGCAGGTGGCTGAAAGTTTTACTATTTAAAGTTTTAACATTGACTGACTCATTAGCTGTGTGCGCTATGCTAGCAAACTTGTCTGTTTTGGTAATCTGAGGTCGATTTAGGCCAATAACTTAGCCTGGAGTCTGTCAATGTTCATGGTTCAGTACTAATAAATAACAATAATGTGGAATATTTGCATTATTTTGAGATAAGTGATGAAATTGGCCTTCTTGTAGCTGTCAGGACTGGAGGGTTTGATACTTGAATAGGCCTACGTTCACATGAACAAGCTGAAGTGACTCAAATCCGATATTTTGCCTTAATGTGGCTCAGATCTGATGTTTTCATGGCTGTGTGAATGTGTCAAATCACATCTTTTTCAAATCAGATTTGAGTCATTTTCATATGTGGTTCTAGATCAGATACTAGATATGTGGACATGTGACTTGAATGTGACGGTCAGCGTTGGCTTCTCTCGTTTACTCACGTCGCTGTAAAAACAGTAAAAGCAGCCAGCTGGCATTTATTCACCTTCTTCACCTGATCATCTACAGTCCAGCACCTGTTTACTGTCCTCCTGAGCTAAACACCATCACACATCAGCTACTAACACCTCTGTTTTACTAACATCAGTCTCACTAATACAGGGTTACCAGATCCCCTAATACTCCATCACACATCAGTTACTAACACCTCTGTTTACTAACATCAGTCTCACTAATACAGGGTTGCCAGATCCCACACATTTCCCACCGATTTTGTAACAGAAAGTCACACTACAGAAACAGAAACTAGCCCAAAATCTAAAGTGACACGTACATTTCAATGAGCTTTAAAACTACAAATCTTACTTTTTCATTCATTTTCTTCTTTTATTTAGTGCAAAACCCCTGCAAACTGCCAACTCTGATGTTTTACAGGCGACTGTATTTTTGCAAACCTTTTTTTTTTGCACATTTTTTTTACAGTGTTGTTATTGGGATGTTAGTCTTAGAATTACTCAGTATTTACTCAGTCATTTCTGTTAACATACATCACATAAAAACGTATGTCAACTCTTCAAACTACAGATGATAATTAAGGCCTCACAAAGTAGTCAATTTGGTTTGAGTTTGGTTTGGTTGGTTTGATTTATTGTGAGCTTAAAAAAAACAAACTTATGCTGTATGTCACATCTGCATGCAGCAGTAAAATGTTGTTCATGTTTATAATTTGCTATACTGTGTCCTAAACCACATGTTCTAGTCTATGAGACCTAATTATCACCTGGGATATGTCACCCGGGCTTTTCTAAATACAAACAATATCTGGCAACTAGGCTTTAAGTGGAGTAACAGCCTTTCTGTCTCTTTACATGAAATTAATAGACTTGGTGGAGGAAACTCCACTCTGGAGTCGTAGAGTTACATAATGCTTCATAACTTTTATTTGCTTCCCTATTTTCACAGAGTAGTGAAACTGTGCGGACACTTTTACTGCAGGAACACCGACTTCGCTATTCCGACAGTGTTGAACATGATGCTTTTGTGTTTCCTCTCTCAGGTAACTTTACAGCCAGGGTGTATGAGAAACCCAAATTTATGAACATTAAAGCATTACTGAGCCCCCCCTTGACTGGCTGTCTTGAGTGGTACCCAGCTAACAATTTTTGGTTAGTAGAACGTTTTCTGAACGTTTGTTAGGAATTTGTTACAAATGTTAAATATTTCTCAGAACGTTCAATCTGTCAGGTTTCCTAGAACTTTTTTTAACGTTCCAGTAACGTTGCTCCAACCTCGCCTACTTTAAAATACTGACCATTATTACGTCACGTTTTCAGAACGTTCTGGGAACATTTTCCGTAATGTTACAGGCTAACTTTCCTGGAACCTTTTTAAAACCGTGCTGAACGTTCTCATAACATTCCCAGTTAGCTGAGGAGCTGATTTGACTTTGTTACCCACAAAACGTTTTATTTTGACCTAGATCCTCTTTGTTTACATGACCTAGGCCTTGACCTTCAGATCTTTGTGTTGTGCAGGGACGGCATTCATGCTGTTAACCTCTGAGCACTTCCCTGAGGAACCTGAGCAGGCAGAAGAACTCTTTAATCAGATCGAAAAGTTTGTACAGGTCCACAGAAACAGCTTTCTTCTGCTGCAGTCTCCAGTTTATGGAACAAAGGAGTGGAAGATTGTGTTTGCAGTGCAGAAGAGGTGCATTATTTTAACCCCAGTTTCAGTATTACTAACCAAACACAGCTCCCTTCAGAGGGGGATCAGAGCAGTGCCGATGTATTACATAGTTTATATTAGTGATACTTCCAGTATTCTGCAAAAAACACATTCAGCTAATAATTTATACTGAACAATGAGGTTTTTAATGACCTTTTTGGACATTAAGAATTGTGCTTTTCCAACAAAACACAGATTCTCCAGCACATTTACAGTTTGGTGCTGAAATGGAAGAAGACAAAAAACTACAAGCACAACCTTTACTAAACTACACTTAGTAGCTTAGCCAGAATACAGCCACTTAGCTTTGTGTTTGTGCTCCAGCGGCTGCAGTGTTAGGGATCGTCTCACAATTAGCAGAAGAAATGTGAAGTGTTTCAGTGTCTGTAGTCAATGACTCTCACATTAAACACACAAAACATCCATCATTCATTTCAGACATATTCATCATCTTGTTTTTTTATTCAATATTAGTAATAATGTAACATACATGCATCTTCATACATATTCACATATTATTGTCTAACATTTCTTCTATATACAAATATAAAAGAATAATCAATTAACTCATGTTATTATGTTATTAAACCTAATGATAACAAACCAACCTATGTTGGGAAATAGTTTAGTTACTAATTTGATAAAAAATGATGGAAATGGTAACCCCGTTCAGTGTTCGGTTTGTTTGGTTTTGGCCAAACATTTTGGTGCATCACTAGTTAATATACTGTATTTTAGGTTGTGTGTATCCTCTTTGATTGAGGATACATTGTTTATTATAATACAGTGACACTTACATGCTGCATTTTTCTACCAGATTCTTTGGCAGTAATCTGAAAGTTTTACCTGTCCATAGTAATGTTGATGTTGTCAAGGCCATGCTAACCATAGCTAAGGTAAGTTTCGAGGACTCACATTTGTTCAGTTGATAAGACTTGATTTAACATTTAATGTACAGTGGTCATCCTACTTACGAGCATCCCTACTAATGAGTATTCCAGGTAACGAGTCGAGATCTCTGAATATTTTTGTTCCAGGTAACGAATAAAATTCCAAGTAAGTAATGAACCTTAAAATAAGCAATGGACCTTGTTTTTATA
>BRDA01009745.1:42107-63375 GCA_036984385.1 Crenuchus spilurus
AGCGACCGTCCACCTGGAGGACTGCATCGAGCACTAGGGGGATCACCCAGAACAGAGTGCCAACCATATCTGGGCAAACATACATACATACATTCCTTCATACACACCAGGGTAATTTTAGAGTATCCAATCCACCTGACCTCCATGTTTTTGGACTGTGGGAGGAAACCGGAGTCCCCGGAGGAAACCCATGCGGACACGGGGAGAACATGAAAACTCCACTCAGATGCAGACTCGAACCCAAGACCTCAGCGCTGAGAGGCGAACATGCTAACCACTAAGCCACCGTGCCCCCCATGATTAATAGTAATGATTATTATGAAATCTGTGCAAAGAAATATTGAAGATGGCATCTAACTTGACCAGCAAAGAAAGTCTTATCAGAATGTTATGATCACCTCTGGTTTGGAATGAACTCTGCCCGGCACATCTCTGATGCCACGCGACAGGATTTCCTGCTTGTATAAATAAGTGAGCACACCAGTCAGTTGTAGCAGAGCGCAGAACCATTGTGGGCAAAGATCTGATATCTGGGCATGATAATAGAGTACCAGGTGAAGGGTGGTAGCATCTCAGAAACTGCTAAGTCCGTGGTATGTTCTAATTGCATAACAGTGGTGCCAAGTGGTACCTCTGCTGTAGCTGAAATCTGTGCAAGTACCTCTGGATACCTTCCATCATCTAATTCAGTCCATGCCACAATCCCTCGCTAGTGTCATCTAAGCCATGGTAGGTTATTCCCACTGTTAGGCAGGTGATCATATTCTGATATGACTGCGTACATTTCCAGTTTAGAGTGAAGTTTCCAATGCTAAAGAATCGTAACATGTCACCCAACCTTGCTGGAATGCTCCACTTGATTCTTGATATTTCTGAGGATGACACTTTGCACACCTGCATGCTGACTGGTCTTCATGATGCATCTGAGAATGCAATGAAATAAAAAAATGCAAATCAACAATATATTACATATGATGAGAGATACTGTGTGTTAGATATCGTCACTGTATACAGCTTACCTGAAGAATTTATGCTTGGCCTCTCCATTGAGTTTCTCCATGAAAAGCTGGAACACTACAAGAGCTTTAACTCTCTGCAAGGCCAAGAGAGGAATCTGTCAAGCATTACAGCTATTTAACCAATTATAGTGATATAATGAATGATTCCATCTTCACTTACCAAATGCTGGATAGGGCACTCTATCATAATTTTAACTAAAATCTGCATCAGAAAATCAAAATGAAACAAATGGTTGCATGAATGATTTAATCAAAAACAATCCAATAAATGTATCATTTATACTCTTCATGTTACTGAGGGCAATGCCTCTTACCTGTGGAACACTATAAAAGGCCTTCAGCTCCAGCAGCTGTACCTGGAGGCTACTGTCCAGAACTCTCTCCAAGCTTTTGACATACAAGTCCTATCGGAACAGACACAATCCCTTCTGAACCATGTAAATAAGCTCATGTTCATGCATTAGTTTCGGATAAACTCACTGTTGATACTAGAGATAAAAGACTACATCTAAAAAGATTCGTTTTGAGGTACCAGCACTTCTTACCAAGCCTTTTAATATCCATGATTCGTCTTTCCTGCAAGAAAGAAAATGGACAACGTCATGTTACGATGTCCTAAACGCAGGGGCGTAGCAGCAAATTCTGGGCCCTATGCACGAGCAGTGCCCAGGGCCCCCTGTCATTATTACAGTGGGGCAAAAAAGTATTTGGTCAGCCACTGATTGTGCAATTTCTCTTACTTAGAAAGACGAGAGATGTCTGTAATGTTCATCATAGCTACACTTCAACTGTGAGAGACAAATGAGAAAAAACATCCAGGAAATAACATTGTAGGATTTTTAAAGAATTTATTTGTAAATTATGGTGGAAAATAAGTATTTGGTCAATAAACAACCAGCGAGAATTCTGGCTTTTACAGACCTGTTAGTTCTTCCTTAAGAAGCCCTCCTATTCTGCACTAATTACTTGTATTAATTGCACCTGTTTGAACTTGTCATGTCTATAAAAGGCAACTGTCTACACTCTCCATCAATCACACTCCAAAGAGCTTTCTAAGGACAACAGGGACAAAATTGTAGACCTGCACAAGGCTGGAATGGGATTTTCTCATTTTGTCTCTCACAGTTGAAGTGTACCTATGATGAAAACTACAGACCTCTCTCATCTTTCTAAGGATAACTTGCACAATCAGTGGCTAAATACTTTTTTGCCCCACTGTATTAAATATTATTTCCTTTAATATTAGGAAAATTTAATTCTAGACTCCCCAAGGTCCCTCCCACCACTTGGGGCCATGGTAACTATGTCCCACCTTTCCCCTCCACTACGACGCCCCTGCCTAAATATAACTTGAGACTGGCCAATAAGATTGTAGCCTTTTTAAATTACTGACCTGCTCAACAGAATATTGATGTATTCCATATTACACTGCAGGACAAAAACAGGGCTGAAAAATGAAATTGCAACATGAAAACCAGCATTAGAACTTTCATAGGACTACAGCTCATTACTTAATAAGGTATTACAAGTCACTTCTACCAATGCCTCTGCGATGTCAAGGTGAGGTAGATGAGGCTGGAGACTAGGTCCGATGTAGATTGTTTAGTAGATAAACACGGGTGGACAGGACATCAGTAAATAAACACAGGAACAGGGGTACAGCTAACAATGACTCACGAAGACATTGACAACATGAAGAGAATATATATGGGCAGTAATCAGGAGACACACGAGGGAACAGACGTGGACCATAACATGACATCAACGGGGGGTGTGGACAATGACGTAGACCTGACATGTAGAAGACAAACCCAAACATGACTGACAGGGAGAGGGGGCGAGGCTCTAACGATGCTATACCTTTAGACAACTCTACAATTAAAGAAAATGCTTTAACCAGTTATTCTGCATGTCAGCACCCAAATGTGTGTATGTGCACTCTTGATTGTGTAGATTTTGTTCTTACCTACAAACAAATCCCAAATACGTGTGTGTTTGTTTTAATTTTGACCCAATTTACCCCCCAATGTAGTGGTAGCCAATCAACCCACCCAGTGACTCTATGAGGGTGAAGACTAGCACAGGTCTCCTTCGATGCATGTGAAGTCAGCCACCACCTCTTTTCCAACTGCTGCCTATACATCATCGCTGGGCAGCCATCACACTTTGAGGAAAGCTCTGATGGATCAGCTGGCAGATGCCTGAGCCAGCTGACATTACTTAGGATCTATGGGGAGAGAGAGCCATCTACCCACCCAGAGAGAGCACAACCAATTTTGTAGCATGATTCACCTTAGTCCCCTGAGCCATTCGGGGCCAACTTAAGTGTGTTTTAAGAAGAATTTAAGAAGAACGGTTGGTGTATGAGGCCTTGTGCTTGGAATACTTGTCTTTTTAGTGGGCACTAGGCTACATGGCGTAGCATTTGAAACACGGGTATCAGAAAATTGTGAGTTTGGATCCCAGTCATGCTGTTTGCCATCAACAGCCGGGGCCCAAGAGAGCAAAATTGGCAGTGTTCTCTCTGGGTGGGTAGATGGTGCTCTCTCTCTCCCCATCACTCTCACATTGCAATGTCCGCTGGCTCAGGCATCTCCTGATTGGTCCATTCAGAGCTGGGAGTCCTGCGCTTTCCTCCGAGCGTGTTAGGCTCCCCAGTGACGGTGTATCAGCGGTAGTTCAAAAAGAGGTGGTGGCTGCATCACATGCAATGGAGGAGGCTTGTGCTTGACTTCACCTTCCTAGAGTCAGGGACAGTGCAGAAGTGATGGGGAAAGTCCTAATGAATGGGATGGGCTAATTGGCTACAACTACATTGGGAAGGGGATAAAAATTGGCAAAAAAATGATATATATATATTTTTAAAAAGTTTTGTCGTAGCTCAATTTTAAGGCTCGTACTCAAATTTGGTTTTGGAGAATTGAGATTCTGAGATCTTACCTAAAGACTGCAGGAAACACTTCCATGTCAATGAGTTGAACAAACAGCAGATAAGCCAGACAAGCCCTTGATTCAGACGGGTGACTGTCATCGCTCTTCACTACTAACGTATCTCCTTTCCCTCTCAAAGGAGAGTAGAACAGCAGTTTGGGCAGGGGCTCTTGGATAGCTGATAGAATGGCCTTAAATGAGAAGAGAAAAGGTAGAATACACAATTACCAGCTATACAGTGCTTTTGATTCTCAAAAAGAGATTTACATAACATCAGCTCACCATTATCTCTGTGGCAAAGTTCAAGAGGGCAGAGTTTTGGGTAGTGTCAGCCTCCCTATCAAGCTGAGCTTCTAGCAGAGGTTCTCTTAGGCTCTTCATGCAGCTGTGAGAAATACACAGTCTTGTATCATTAGGCTTGTGCCATTCAGAGGGATTTCTTATATGCTGACTGGCCACTTCATTAGGTACATATACCTTGTATCTACACTCATTGTCCATTTTGGCTCCTCTGAGCATACAGGTGCACTTTGTAGGTCTACAATTACAGACTGTAGTCCATCTGTATACTTTATTATCCTCCTTTCACTCTGTTCTTCAGTGGACAGGACCCCCCACAGAGCAGATGTTATTTGAGTGGTGGATCATTCTCAGCACTGCAGTGACACTGACGTGGTGGTGGTGTGTTAGTTTGATTTGCACGGGTGTTAGCACATCAGTCACAGCAGAGCTGCTGGAGATTTTAAACGCTACGTTAGCTAACTGTCCACTTTATTAGACATATTCTATTGTTGGTCCATATTATAGATGTAAAGTTTGTGTTGGTTCTGTATTCCTTTAGTGGAGGTCACAGGACGCTGTTGGCTGGATAGATTCAGATGGCGCCAACACACACTAATACACCACCACCACGTCAGTGTCACTGCTGTGCTAAGAATGATCCGCCACCCAAATATTACCTGCTCTGTGGGGGTCTTGACCACTGTAGAACAGGTGAAAGGAGGATAATAAAGTATACAGAGAAACAGATGGACTACAGTCTGTAATTGTAGCTGCAGTAAGTGTGGATACATGATATGTGTACCTAATGAAGCGAGTGTATATCGTTCCTGCTGAATGGAGAAAATATGGCTGAATGTATAAACAGTAAACAAATACATTAATTTTTTTAGTAAATTCTCTAATTATTGTAACAACTGCAAGTAATGCAAACCTACAAGTTGAGAAGCACAGTCCTCAGTTCATCATCACAGGTAGTTGTCACTGGACTCTTTGCATCTTGACTTTTGGCTTCCTGTACGAATGGCTGTACAAAGGCCAGCAAAGCAGTGCAGCAGCGACAGAGACCATACTTGTCTTCCTCTTCCTGTTTGTTAGTGTATGGCACAGGCAGCTTCGAAATCTGCTTCTGCAGAGCATCCAGGGTCAGGCCTAATGAGAGGGCCCTTGCATCTCCCAGCCTTGACAGAACTGAATGGGGTCAGAGACGCGTTAGTAGACAGCAGGGGGAGCCACATTCTATCATTCCTAAACCTGCTGTTTGTGAGCAGTGGTACAGTAGATTAAGGGTTTACTTTCATTGTAGTTTTCCTGGTTTAATTTACGTGTTTATTAAAAAATACACTTGGACACGTGAAAGCTTTAGGCTGAGGTCAGGATGTGATGGGTAAGACGTATTTAAAAGGCACAGAAAATGTTAAGATCCTTTTTAATCTACAACCCCAATCCAAAAAAGTTGGAATGCTGTGTAAAAGGCAAGGCATGTTTATTTATATAGCACCTTTCATACACCATGTTCATTCAAAGTACATTACAAATCAAGAAATTCAAAGACAAAACAACATCATTAAAAGGGGAAAAATAGTTAAACAGATAAAAAATAAGCAGGTAAATCAACAACAAATTCTTAAAAATTATAAAATCAATATAAAATGTGCTTAAAAATAGATTTAAAAGTGTAACAATTTTAAAGAAACGTGTATAGTTACAGAACAAAGTGTGAAGAGAACAGTGTTTTAAACTGAGCTGAAGGTCTGAATAGAAATGTTTTTCAGTCTGGATTTAAAAGTGTCTACAATGTAAATAAAAACAGAATTCAACGAATTGCAAATCTCATACAGCCATATTTTATTCACAGCAGAACACAGAACACATATCAGATGTAGAAAGTGAGACATTTTACCATTTCATGGAAAAATATTAAATAATTTAAACATTTTATTTACATTTTACACAACATCCCAACTTTTTGGAACTGGGGTTGTAGAATGCTAATATTTATTGTGTATTGAAAAAAATCAAGGCTTTATTTTAGCTGCACTAGAACCCATGCTAGCATAGCTAGTTGATAGCTAGCTTGATAGCTAGCTAGCTAGCCAGCCAGCCAGCCAGCCAGCCAGACAGACCGACAGATAGATAGATAGATATATAGAAAGACAGACAGACAGGTGAAGGTGCATATGGTTTAAACAAAATATGTTATCAATTGATATTTGATTGTTTTTTAATTAAAAACAGCCAGGTTCAGGTGAGAGAGAAAGATGATAATGATGTGGCTTCATTGCGCAAAGTATGGTAACCAGATGCCCTAAAATAAAAAATGTGAGTAGTCCTAAATACTGAAGTTATTTTTCCTAAACAGTAAGTAATGTAGCTGTAGAATAGCTCATATAGAATAGCTCAGGCAAAAAGCAGAGCTGTATATAGATTGTAGTGAAATTACCTATTGAGGCATAGATTTGATTGATGGAGCTGCTAGTCTCACTGGGTGCTTAGCACCACTAAAGCTCTGTTCCTAAAATCGCTCCTGCCAGTGGCGGCACTCCACACATGAGGACCACGTACTGTGCATGGGGCACCACGGTTTTATGGGGGCACCACATCTTTTCAGGGGGCACTATGTGTCACCTTTATCCACACCCCTCCCCCCAAGAACATTTTCATAACTATTCAGACATAATATCTTAAATTTTAAAAATTCGCTGCCTCGGGGGAGGGGGGGCATGCCGGCACTGGGCCCTGCTCTACAGTAAGGAGACTTGTTGTAGAGCCTTAATGCAGTGGGTAGATCTAACATGGCACTAGAGCAGGTGCTTAATTACCTGTCTGAATATGATGCATGAGAAGAATCATGGTGTCTGCTATAACATCAGGATCAGCATTGTCTATTTCCCTAAGCAGAACATCCAGGAGGTGGTTTGCATTGCAGATCTAAAGGAGGCAAAAATTAAGAACTGCTATCAATCCACATTTGATTGCGAACCAATTATCCTTTGAGGTTGAGATCATTAGTCAAATCTTACCTGTAACAGGTGGGTGATAGTGGCCTGGCAGTGTACGGGGTCCCTCTCATTCCTTAAAACCTCTTTTATCAATGGTCCAAGGAGACCACTGCCCATCGATTTGACCATGTCCTGAAAAATGATAAAGGGTCAACTACGTTTGGATATTTCAGTAAATATGCATTCAGCATCCTTTTCAGGACCCCACTATGCATGCTTCAGGTGGCTAAACAGGATGTGCTGGAGACAACTCATATTTCAGTTCCCTTTGTAGACGGTACACAATTCACCACGATTGCCTGTTCATTTACATCTAGTCGACACTGATTTAGCATTCTGGTCCATTTGATGGACTTAAGCTCTGGTTTGAGACAAACACTAAGCACATGCTCCTGAGACTCTGTATGCATGAAAGAGGGGAGCAATGCAAGAAACAAGAGGCGCAAGGGCACTTAATGGAGCTCTGCTACTGAGGGTTACCACTGGAGCGAGAAATCATTCCACCAAACATTCCCACACCCAAGGGTGAAGAGGCCAGTCAGTTAGGAATTACAGCAGAGTGGTGGTTGTATGGACAGCTACTCAAAAAGCTCCATCATCCCCAGTGGATAGAATGGTGTCCCTTAATAAGTACCTGTGTTCTAGCTGTTCCTCTCCTAGGAACCTGAAACTGGTTACTGTTTCTACATGATGTACCACAGTCTCCTCCATAAAGTTAAACATCAGAATTGGTTCTGATTTTAAGTACAACAGCATATATATCACCTGATTTTTCTCATCTGTGATGAAGTCCAGTAGTTGTGCACTGTCGCCTTGAGCAATGCAGGTACAACCGATGTTCAGAAAGAGTTCATGATCCTCTGGCTTCAAGTCTTGTTGTTTGGTCGCTCTCTTAAAATGAAAAGGTTTTAAATGAAAATGTAAAATCTGTCCACTTGTACCATGTGAGCCTATACATACATCATTCTTTCCAATCACAATTAGCATGCAATGCAATATGCAATGCAGTTGTACCTTGAGATACGAGTTTAATTCGTTTTGTAACAGAGCTCGTAAGTCAGTCAACTCGTATATCAAACAAATTTCTCCCATTTAAAATAACTGAAATAGATTTAATCCATTCCAGCCCTGTGAAATATCCCCAAACCATCCTAAATTATGGACAAAAAGACATGTTTTGAATTAAGAAACACACATATATACTTTACCAGTGCATAACAAAATATTTCAATTTCAGATTTCAATAAATATTAGTGCAAATAATTTTGGGGGAATTCTCGCTGTAGCATTTTAAATTTGCGGGGAATTAGATGCGAGTGGTACTGTGTAGATGCGTGGTGCGCGCTGTACAGTAAAATCTCTCTTCTCACATTTCACTTCAGAATCCGACTGCTGCCAAGAAATTCACAAGTGCAGAAAGGGATGCCATGGTTCGTTCTTTGTAGTTTAGTACAAAACAGTTTTCAGTCACATATCTATGTTCAGGGTCGCCACGTGCACGCAGATGATGAACTGTGCCTGCCTTTCGATCACGCAAAATAATATTAACAGTATTTAGCATAATTACTGTATCTATGTTATTAAAATTAAATAGGTTTAAGAGTTTAAACCATTTTTACTATTGATTTTTGAAGAAGGAGTACAGCATACTAGATTGGACTTGATTCTGAGGGTAACACGTGAGAAAGAATGAGATGCAGGTGTTGTGCTGCCCATAATGGACCTTTGCACCAACGTGCCAAGTCTCAGCTCGTATCTTTAAAAAATTTTATGTTGGTCTGCTCATATCTCAAGGTACCACTGTACATTCAAATGAGTTTCAGTCTACAACTGATTTATTTCAGTACTATCACATTTCTATCAATGATTTCCCGACAACTCACCCATCTCTGGATTACATCATCCAGTTGAGTCGTCGCCATTGTCAAGTGTAAGTCCTGCCACAGTGTGTCCTCAAAAATTTCCCCAATTACATCTGGATTATCAGGTATCCGTCTTTGTTGACCAGAGAGCCATTTGCAATGAAATATACACAAAAGAAGAGAGCAGCTAGGTTTATTGTTGAGACTGGGGACTATGAAAGGACAGCAGCATGGAATGATCTGACAGGAGACCTTTGTAAACCTCTTAGTTAGCACTGTGCCTGAGTGAGCGCTAATAGGATTACGCCACAGCAATCTGACGTGGCCTCGAAAGGGTCACGTATTTCTCGAACGCTCTAGAGGAGAATGTCCCAAACCAACTGTTCTGGTGTTAATCGGTTTACTGTCCTTTCATATGTGCACAACTGTCTTTATTTATTCATGAATTATGTCTGGCGGCTGATGTTCAGTCTTGGTATAAATAAACTAAGATAGCCAGTTACTGATCATATACAGGAGTCAGCCTAACAATAGTCCTCTCAGACAGTTTGCTCTCATATGGCCAGTGATTATTTAAACATGTCACGCCATGGAAATAATGAAGAGACATCCGAGATTGCTTGATTGTAGAGCACATGTGTGTGAGCGTATTGTCACAAAGCCTTAATCCAACATTTCTCCAATGTATGAAACGCGATAGGGGCTGTATGTTTGACTTCCTCTTGCGTATTTGGTCAGAAGACCCTGATTTCAGCTGAATGGAGGAGGACCACGATTGAGCACTAGGATTTAACCTGCAGCTGGTCGCATGGTTTGCTCTGTCTATTGCCGTGTGATGAAAGGCTTCTACAAAAGGCAGAGTGCAAATACAGCTTATGGAAGGTCGCATGTCTGTCTCAGATTTGCTCCTGTTAATTGGAGACTGCTGATTCAGTGTTTTGACAGTGGCTAGTCCTGTTTATTGAAGGGAAGGAAAAAGATGGCTCTCACAGATGATGCTGACAGACCTGTTAAGGGTGGTGGTGTCACATGTTTGACGTTTCTCTTACCGGTTATTTGAGATTCGGACAGAGTTGAACTGTTTGTGTACAAGAGCACTTGGTGGAACAAATAAACTCAATCTCATGGCATGATGTTTTGCTTTTTATGGAAGAAATTGACTCAATTGTTTTTAAAAGCTAACGAGTTTGTATTAGCTTTACGTTAGCTAAAAATATTAACCTATATGTTGTATTAACTAATTTCATAATTTAATTTTATTAAATTTTTGAATTACATATTTAATTAAAAAATGTCATATTTTCTATTCTTTACAAGTGACATATTTCAAGACTTTGTTTTAATGCTAATCAGTGTGGAAGAAATTAACTCAATTTATGACAGATTTTAAAAGCTAATGAGTGTGTATTAGCTTTGCGTTAGCTAAAAATATTAACCTATATGTTGTATTAACTAATTTCATAATTTAATTTTATAAAATTTTTTTATTAAATATTTAATTTTATAAAATTATATTTTCTATTCTTTACAAGCGACAAATTTCAAGCCTTTGTTTTAATGCTAATCCATGGGGAAGAAATTAACTCAATTTATGACAGATTTAAAAAGCTGAGTTTGTATTAGCTTTGCGTTCGCTAAAAATATTAACCTATATGTTGCATTAACTAATTTAATAATTTAATTTTATTACATTTTTTTATTAAATATTTAATTTAAAAAAAATATATTTTCTATTCTTTACAAGTGACAAATTTCAAGCCTTTGTTTTAATGCTAATCTGTGTGGAAGAAATTAACTCAATTTATGACTGATTTAAAAAGCTGAGTTTGTATTAGCTTTGTGTTTGCTAAAAATATTAACCTATATATTGTATTAACTAATTTAACAATTTAAATTTTATTATTTATTATTTTAATTAAAAAATTTCATATTTTCTATTCTTTACAAGTGACATATTTCAAGCCTTTGTTTTAATGCTAATCAGTGTGGAAGAAATGAACTAAATTTATGATAGATTGTAGAAGCTAATGAGTTTGTATTAGCTTTGCGTTAGCTAAAAATATATGTTGTATTAACTAATTTAATAATTTAATTTTATTACATTTTTGAATTACATATTTAATTAAAAAATATCATATTTTCTATTCTTTACAAGTGACATATTTCAAGCCTTTGTTTTATTGCTAATCAGTGTGGCTTATGGCTCATGAAAATCTCAAAAAGGACTGAAATATGTCACTTTACATGTAATGAATATAAAATACATGACATTTTTACCTTTTTAAATGAACACAAATTATCTTTGTTATGGAATTCTAAATGTGAACATTTTTAAACAAATATCTTCTCAGTTCTAACCAAAGCCCTACCACAGCATCATCTTTCCTCTGTGTTGTTTGTTTGTGTGTAATGATGCAGTCTTCACCTGATCCAGCTGGTCATTGTTCTGCGTAGGCTTTGCTAAAGGCAGGAGCTAAGTAGCCAGCCTGCCTCGGGTCACTGCTATCAGATAACCATGTATTTTTTAATAGGCACCAGCAACTAGACAACACCTTCGTAACCCGACTACTTGACAGACGCACTCACCTTTCAGCCTTCGACTTCTGAGAGGAATCCTAATGATGCTCATCATATTAACTCCTCTGACAGCCAAATACACATATTCATTCCACTAATGATCAATATCTCCATTACAGATTGAACGGACGCGATAAGCAACAAACATGTTTTCATCCATACTGGCTGAATAAGGCAACTTTGGCTATGTTCAGATTGACAGCAAATCAAATGTGTTTCTCAAATCAGATCTTCTGAGATTACTGTCCACACTTCACAAACCTTCCTGCATGGGTTACTGCATAGCTATGTTGGTGAAACAGATGCTGGAGAGATAGAGGATCATCATCTCACCCTACAATCAACAGCACTGTCAATGTTACGAGTGGTAAACAAAAGGCCCCGAGTGGCTCAGCGGACTAAGGCGCTGTGATCTGAGGATCATGAGTTTGAATCCCAGATCATACTGCTTGCCATCGGCAGCCGGGGCCTGAGAGAGCAAAATTGGCCGTGTTCTCTCTCCAACACTACTAAGTAATGCCAGCTGGCGCAGCTGTCTTGCCAGGTGATCCATCAGAACTGGGGATCCTTCACTTTCCTCCAAGCACATTATCTGCCCAGCAGCGATGTGTTCGCAACAGTTTTAAAAAAAGAGGATGATGGCTTGGTGGTTAGTATGCGCACCTCTCAGCGCTGAGGTCTTGGGTTCGAGTCCCCATCTGGGTAGAGCTTCCATGTTCTCCCCGTTAGCTAAAAGCTAAAATTCATAAGAAAAACAAGATATTGGGCCCCGAGTGGCTCAGCAGGCTAAGACACTGACACTATGACCACAGGATTGCGAGTTTAAATCCGGTCATGTGGTTTACCATCAACAGCCGGGGCCCAAGAGAGCAAAAATTGGCAGTGCTCTCTCTGGGCAGGTAGATGGCGCTCTCTCCCCCTATCACTTTCACTTTGCACTGTCTGCTGGCTGAGGAGTCTACTGATTGGTCCATTCAGAGCTGGGAATCCTGCGCTTTCCTCCAAGCGTGTTGGCTCCCCAGTGACTGTGTATCAGCGGTAGTTCGAAAGAGGCGGTGGCTGTATCACACGCTACGGAGGAGGCTTGTGCTTGTTTTCACCCTCCTAGAGTCAGAGACAGTGCAAAGTGATGGGGAGAGTCCTAACGGAGGGGGTGGGCTAATTGGCTACTACTACATTGGGAAGGGGATAAAAATAAATGGCAAATGGCTAAAAAGAAAACAAGATATCAGCTTATTACATAATAATAATCCAGGCTTATTAAAGGAGTGATTATAATCACAGCTACAGGTACAAATAAGGAGATCATGAGTTCATACGTGCTGTGATGTTTACCAGTGCAGGACTAAAAATGATGATGTAATGACTAACCTAAGAAGTCTGAGTTGGGTGAACTCAACGCTGAATTAACCTTTTCAGCTGCAGACTTTTATTAGACCCTAAGGAGTGTTATCCTCTAACTACACTGGAAACAAATCAAACTGGTTGAGTTAATCTGCAGTTATAAGAGTGTGGAATGCAAGTTTGGATTGCAGTAAAGTTGCCTTAACATTTTAAGTTGGGCTGATGTTTTACAGTAGATTTTGGCTTTCTAAGTCAGTTTGGACACAATATAGATATGTGCAAAATCAGATTTGGGCTGGCGGTCTGAACAAGGCCTTTAAGAACCAGGGTCACATAAGTATTTGACATAGACACACACACACACACACACACACACACACACACACACACACACACACACACGTGCACTTCGAAGCATTTTATTATCTTGCGGTTTTCTTTGTTTATCTAGAAAGCCGGGTGCTCAGAAGACTGTGTTTACTCTACGAGACTGTTGCATGTTGTTGAGCACCATAGTGGCCCCTGAAGTCCTCAGAGACTTTCTCACAAACTGAACTTGTCTGCCAAGAACCCTCCCCAAGCCCCTGTTGGCATGTCATGAAAAACTGTGATGTCTAAAGCTGTCTCCCCTGAGGCTCTGCTTTAGCTTTAGTTTCCCTGCCTGCTGCTAGACTGCATTTGATTTTGAACATTTTACTGCTGTCAGTACAGACATGACTCAGATTTCTCTCAAACTTTGACGGATGATCTGTAAATATAATACAGAGTAAAGCACAAACCAGTCCTCCTGACTGCTGTCTTCCTGTCCTTAAATAAATATAGAACAATGTTGTTCTCTCTCTGTCTATACCCGATGCATTTGACATGTCTTGCTCTCTTGAAATCAACTACAATTAATATTTTGTTTGTTCTGGGAAGGAAGAAACAACTCTTTCACCAAAGGAATTTGTCCATCCATGCAGTGAACCCACACATACACACACTAGGGGGCAAAGAACATACACATGCCCGAAGCAGCACCCAGGGAGCAGTTGGAGGTTACATGCTTTGTACTCAAGGGTTTGAAACGTCACCCAAATGGTCACGAGCCTGCTCCTTTAACATTTATGTCTACCCCCATATACACAGTCATATTACAGTATGATTATGACAGTGATGGGTCATCAGGGCCTGCAAGGCCTTCACTGCTGGCCTAAGAAATATCTGAATCACAAACTGATGTTAATTTTATTTTGTCCATGAATACTTATTAAATAATTCCAAATGGTCTGTCCACTTCCTTTTATAGCTTTTCCGATGGTTGTGCTGTTTCCAGACATGTATTTTCATATTAAAGCATTTAACCAATCACATTTCAGCCATCATGTGTTGCCAGGCAGGCTCAAAGTCAAAGATGTCTGCCCAAGGCCTTCACAATCCCTTCTCCAGGCTCTCTTAACACAAAATAATTGTCAATGAAACTGTTTTCAACCAATCAGATTTTGAGTTGGTGTCAGCAGGGCCTCTAGCAGGCATCTGGCAATGTGATTGTATTCAGACTCGTTGATTGGATAGCCAATCTGGTTAGCATTAGCTTCGATGTTGATAGGAAAGGACTTCTTGATGGAACTGAAGCACACGGATAATCTGTACGACAGAGTAATTGCACTGTTTTTGAGGAAAGACAGGAGGATGGATTTTATTTACAAAAATCTGATTTTTTGGTGAGTAAAAATTATTTTCCTAAATAATATTGCAAGTTTATGAGGTTATTATTGATGTTTTTATGTGTGCAGTAGCTGCAGTAAGGAGATTGTTCACCCCTGGTTTGGTTATTCAGTAGAGGCATTTACAGTGCCCTCCATAATTATTGGCACCCCTGGTTAAGAAGTGTTCTTTGGCTTCTAATATATTCTTTTTTTTTTATAATATCGGACAACAATGCAAAAACAGAGAAAAATCTAAATTTTAATTCAGGTGCCTTTATTTGGTGGGAAAAAAATCACACATTAAGAAATAAATCTTTTGAATAAAATCATGTGTGCTACAATTATTGGCACCCCTGGTTTTAGTACTTTGTACAACCTCCTTTTGCCAACAAGACAGCACTTAATCTTCTCCTATAACTCTTCACAAGATGGGAGAATACAGAAAGAGGCATCTTCCACCATTCCTCTTTGTACATCCTCTCTAAATCATCCAGAGTCCTGGGTCTTCTCCTATGTCCTCTCCTCTTCAGCTCACCACACAGGTTTTCTATTGGGTTGAGGTCTGGGGACTGAGATGGCCATAATAGGAGCTTGATTTTGTGCTTTGTGAACCATTTTTGAGTAGATTTGGCCACATGTTTAAGGTCATTATCTTGCTGAAAGACCCAGTGATGATCCATCTTCAGTTTTCGGGCAGAGGCCACCAGATTCTGATTCAAAATGTCCTGATATTTCACAGAGTTCATGATCCCATGTGTCCTTACAAGGTTCCCAGGTCCTTTGGAGGAGAAACAGGCCCACAGCATCACCAATCCTCCCCCATACTTAACAGTGGGCATGAGGTGTTTTTCTGTGTACTCATCCTTGCTGTTATGTTTACAGTGTTTGTTACCAAAAAGCTTTATTTTGGTCCCAGTTAAAATCCTAGTACTGCTTGGCAAACTCCACCCGTTTACGCTTATGAGTATAACTCAGAAAAGGCTTTATCCATGCATGCCTCCCAAACAGCTTGTTGGCATGTAAGTAGTGGCTGATGGTTGTTTGGGAGACCTCATAACCCCAAGATGCTACCATTTGATTCAATTCTCTTACAGTGAGCTTTGGAGAACTTTTTACTTCTCTTACCATCCTTCTCACTGTGCATGGTAGCAAGATACACTTGCATCCCCTTCCAGGCTTGTTTGTCACAGTTCCAGATGTTTTGAACGTTTTGATGATTGCTCTGACGGTAGATAAGGGCATCTGCAGGTGAGTGACTCTTTTCTTGTACCCATTGCCAGATTTATGAAGGTCAACACACATCTGCCTTACTTGAATAATGTGTTCTCTTGTTTTTCCCATGTTTAAGAGTGAGTAAGAGAAATAGGCCTTTGTGTGATGCCCTATTTATACCCCAGGGAAACAGGAAGAGATGAATTACTAAATAAAGGTTCCTAGAAACTTTGATCCACTTTATAAACTACAGTAGAAATGACAACTAGGGGTGCCAATAATTATGGAGGGCACTGTATTAAGGCTACTGGAGTTATCAGTATGTAATGGCTCTTTATACTGTATTTCTGCATATTAACTGATTTTTATAACCATAAATTAGTTTCTGAAGCGTAGGTTAATTCAGACGGAGCATTACTGAAGGCCTAGGTGTGAAATGCACGGTCTGCCAATGGATTTTGACAACCTAATTAATTAATTAATTGGCTTGGAGTGCTTTCTCAGTGGTGACCCTCAACTCGTTCCTCATTGCTTCTGTGTTCTTTAGCTTGAGGTCCAGTGTGGTGTGTACACCTTCACTACGTTGGCTCTTGAACATCCCACAAAGTTAGTTGTTTCCAAAATGCAACCAAACTTCACCATATTATGCACATTTGGCATCAGTTTTACGCTCTGCTACAGCTGACTGGTGTGCTCGCTTATTTATACGTGCAACAAACCTTGTTATATGACATCTGTGGCGTCCTGGGTCCACTAGTGGTATTTATAATATTCTGATATGACTGGCTTGAAACCCTGAATGCCAAAACTGGAGTCCAAGTAGGCTTTGGCATTGTACGAACACAATGTCTTGACACAGTAGGACCGCAGGGAGGAACAGCAGATCCATACTTCCACACCAGCACAACTATTGCTGATGCCTGCTTGCCCTTTTGTAAAGCGGCATTTTGATGGCAATTACCAGTGTCGACCGTGTTCCCAATCAATATGTACAGAGAGGGGACCTTAACGTGAGGCCTGTCGTTGGATGAGAGACACCGTGTCTGGCTGGGATCAATACCCCACCGCATGTCGCCACTCTCAGGCACGGAAGAGCCCACTCTCCGCTGGCCCCCGTGCCGCCTGCTTCCCCCCGGTGATGGAGCCCTGTCTCCGTAGGCAACTCCCCACGGCGGAGGAGGCAGCCGTGTTACATGTGAACTGGCTGTCAAAACGATTTTGTCAGCCCACTCGTCCTCTGGTATTTAGAGATGCACACGCGCTGTGTTGAGGGGTACCCATGTCTTTATCGAAGTGATGGAGGGCTTTTAGCCTTTTTTAGCCTGCTCCCTCCCCTCCCTTCAGTTCGTCTCCCTTTATCCGTTTGAGTGCCTGTTCAAGTGTTAAAATTTGTGTTTCACCTGCCAGCTATGTCTCATAGGCACTGCAGTGCACAGTCATTCAGGTCAGCTGGCGTCCATTTGTCTCTGTGCATGTCCAGTTATTTCTTCTACATTCAATCACACTGCTGTTTTTTTTTTGTAGTTTGAGAAATGTTTCATTTATTTGCTGTTTTTTAATTTAAAGAATTCACTGGCCACTACATTAGGTACACTTGTATATACACTCATTGTCCACTTTAGCTCCAGTGAGCATACAGGTGCACTTTGTAGTTCTACAATTACAGACTGTAGTCCATCTGTTTCTCTGTATACTTTCACCTGTTCTTCAGTGGTCAGGACCCCCCACAGAGCAGATATTATTTGGGTGGTGGATCATTCCCAGCATGGCAGAGACACTAATGTGGTGGTGTGTTGGTACAAGTGGATCAGACACTGCTGGAGATTTTAAACACTGTGTCCACTCACTGTCCTTTATTAGACACGCCTACCTTGTTGTCCCACCTTGTAGATGTGAAGTCAGAGACAGTAGCTCATTTGTTGCTCCACAGTTTATTTCGATTATCCTCTAGTCCTTTATTGGTGGTCACCAGATGCTGCCCACATGACACTGGTGGCCGGCTGGGGCACAATTTTCACTCCAGCAGTAACACTGAGGTGTTTAAAAACAAAAAACACTTGTACCAGCGCAACACTCTCTAACACACCACCACCACTGCAGTGCTAAGAATGATCAGATGCCCAAATAATAGCTGCTCTGTGGGGGGTCCTGACCATTGAAGAACAGGTGAAAGGAGGCTAATAAAGTCTACAGAGAAACAGATGCACTACAGTCTGTAATTGTAGAACTACAAAGTGCACCTGTATGAGTGCATAACATGAACAATGAGTGTAGATACAAAGTGTACCTAATGAAGTGGCCAGTGATTGAATGTTTCCCATGTTTATGAGACCCAAAATGTCTGTGTTATATAAATAAAATGTCTTTATATTTTATATAAAAAAGGTACCAAAAGGATTATCTGAACAATGAAGTATGAACATCTTCAAACTGTTGAAGAGCCTCGACATGACATAAAGGTTCTGTTCCAATTAAAGCCTGGAAATCCATTTAGGAACCTTTAAGCACACAGAGGTGGTGTTTCTGAGAGTGCACAGTCACACTTTTCTGTAATGTTGTGAAAGTGTCTCTGGTTGAGCTGGGTGGAGTGTGGTCAGGAGGATCTCCGAGCCGATGTGAGCGGATCAGGTTCCTCTTGTGATCATAAATGTTTCAGCATGCAGGAGCGGAGTCTGAGCACCGCCGGAGAACCCCCGCAGCCCGGATCTGTGTCCTCTCTTCATGCTTCTAGCAGTTCACTGCAGTCAGCTCTGCTGCCCTGGGAAGTCAAGCAGGTCTCCGTGTTTTAATGCAGCGAGTGAACTTTGGCTGTGGTAACCTGAAGACAATACAGGTAGACCAGTCATGTCCAGCTCCAGTCCGGATTCCTGCCACAGTTTGGTGATTTCTCTGCTCTGACACTACAATTAAAAATGTTCATTACCTGTTGAGCTGAATCAGGTGCATTTGATCGGGAAGCTCACTAAACTGTACAGGAGTCTGGCCCTCCAGGACTGGAGTTGGACACCCCTGAGGTAGACAATACAATGACTGGCCAAGACTGTGAAACATGAGGGAACGTATAAACATTTACATTTACAGCATTTGGCAGACACTCTTATCCACTGATTTGTTTACATTAAGAGAATTATCTCAGCTAGTACAGACAGGTTAGAGTCCAAACTACTCTTCAGTTCAGACACTGTTAGAACTAAACCATCACTAATACCTAGAAAGAAGGAAAGAGACACAATTATACACAATATAAGAGCTTTACAGCATTACAATAAGTGTTTAAACTAGTGCTGCTTAAGTGCTCCACACAGAGATGCTCTTCAGTCTGTGTGTGAAGACTGTGAGGGACTCTGCTGTTAGAACAACCAGTGGGAGTTTGTTCACCACTTTGATGCAAGAACAGAGAAGAGTCTTGATGCTAGTCTTGAAGGATGGCGGGTCAAGTCGAGCCATACTGGACACTCTCAGGGTTCGAGGTACAACTTGAGACTTGACCATTGCCATTATATAGAGAGGTGCTGGTCCATTTCTTGCTTTGTAGGTGAGCATCAGGGTCTTGAATCTGATGTGAGCAGCTACAGGAAGCCAGTGAATTGAACACAGCAGTGGAGTGACGTGACAGTACTTGGGCTGATTGAAGACCAGCTGAGCAGCTGCATTCTGGATCAACTGCAGGAGTCTGATGGCTCTTAGAGGAAGACCAGCCAGGAGTGAGTTGCAGTAGTCAAGTCTTGAGATGACAAGAAACTCGACAAGCACCTGGGTCAGAAAGGGTCAGATCCATCGATTGTTGAAGAGGAGGAACCTGCACGACCGCGTCACATTTGCGATGTGAGTAGAAAATGATAGCTGGTAGTCTAGAATCACACCAAGGCTTCTTGCTTCTTGAGATGGTACGACGATGGAGTTCTCATTGTAAACGTAATCGCACATGACATAGGGAACCAGGGCTGTGGAATCACGAGACTCAGGTGAGCACAATGATAATACATGACGGGGCAAGACGAGGTTGTAACGGGAGGTCACACACACACACACACACACACACACACACACACACACACACATTTCAAGTTTGAGTAAATTGAGTATTTATCGTGTCATTGTAATTTTTTGGAAACACTAGAACATAAACACTTCATTCTTTCTTATGTTGACACTGATTGAATAGTTATTTCCTCCAAGAATTTGAGATTCTGGATTTCTGCTTTTCATTCTCACTTTGTGTCACTTTACGTGTAAAGAATATAAAACATAAACAAGAACATAAAACATTTTAACAATTTTTGAAATTCAATTAAAGGTCCAGCATGGTTCATAAGATCCAACTGAAGAAACAGATTTATGTTTAACTATTTGAAATAGTAAAATCAGTGTTAAAGCCTAGAGTCAGGACAGGGTGAGTGAAGTCTAATACTTTCAGTACAACACATACGGTTGTCTGTAACTAAAGGTCTGATACGGTTATGTTCTGTAACTAAAGGTACTAAAGGTACTACAAGGTTCCACCCCAGGGAAAGGAGCTGGGAAGGTTCTGATCCAGTGACGGTCCAGTATTTCTTAAGAGTGTAGTAGATTGTGAGGGATATCTGAGTTTGCATCTCATAAAGACATGTAACTATTCAGGAGCACAGGAGCATGGGTACACTTCCATATACAGTCATGGCTGAAAGTGTTGGCACCCCTGAATTTTTTTCAGAAAAATGAAGTATTTCTCCCAGAAAATTATTGCAATTACACATGTTTTGCTATGCACATGTTTATTTCCTTTGTGTGTATTGGAACAACACAAAAAACAGAGGAAAAAAAGGCAAATTTGACATAATTTCACACAAAATTCCAAAAATGGACTGGAGAAAATTATTGGCACCTTTTCAAAATTGAGGGTAAATAACTTTGTTTCAAGCATGTGATGCTCATTCAAATTCACTTGTGATAAGTAACAGGTGTGGGACATTAAAAAATCTCACCTGAAACCAGATAAAAAGGAGAGAAGTTGACTCAATCTTTGCATTGTGTGTCTGTGTGTGCCACACTAAGCATGGAGAACAGAAAGAGGAGAAGAGAACTGTCTGAGGACTTGAGAACCAAAATTGTAGAAAAATATCGACAATCTCAAGGTTACAAGTCCATCTCCAGAGATCTTGATGTTCCTTTGTCCACGGTGCGCAACATAATCAAGAAGTTTACAACCCATGGCACTGTAGCTAATCGCCCTGGACGTGGACGGAGGAGAAAAATTGATAAAAAGGTTGCAACGCAGGCTAGTCTGGATGGTGGATAAGCAGCCCCAATCAAGTTCCAAAGAAATTCAAGCTGTCCTGCAGGCGCAGGGTGCATCAGTGTCAGCTCAAACTATC
>BRDA01009746.1:2500-17191 GCA_036984385.1 Crenuchus spilurus
TCTGAATTATTTTGATAATAGTTAAACTCAGAGGCATGTAAATGGACGGCTTATCACAGACTGGTAGATCACGCACAGACACAGATTCTAATGTTAATGGATTTTAATAAGAAACCTCTGATATTAAAATATGTCTATCTGATGTGAAACAGGTAGAACGAACACTCAACATTTTAACAACTTACAGTGGCAGGTGAACACAAACTTGCAAAACACTTATTTGCAAGCCAGACGCCTGTTTGATGGAGTGACCTGGGGCAGCTAATCACACATTAGCATGAAATGGCAGAGCCAATCAATGAGCTTGTGGGCGGCTAAGAAGCCGTTTTTTGCTGGGTCCTAGTGCTCGACCCGTCTCTTTTTAATATAGCGTAACACTGTTTTTTGACAGAAAAATCTGCAGAGAACCAAAACTGTCTTTTGAAAAAGCCGTTGTCCCCCACCCCCACTCCCAAATTACACCCATAGTGTACGGAATCTCTTTAGTGTGGAACAACAAAAACAATTATGTGTTTAGTCTTTTTTTTTTTTTTTGGCCAACCTGTTTTTGCCAGCAGTGGCCCCCTGATCTCCGGGGCCCCAAGCAATTGCGTGGTTTGCTTGTTGGTCAAGTCCGCCACTGCACAAGCATTCCCACTGATCAGGACTTCAGGATCTGGACTGAAGAACTATTTTGTTTGATTTACAGCCAGCATAAATACATTGACTGAAAACTCAGCCAATACTTTTTGATTTCCAACAGGTAGGACCAATTTTACGATTATAAATATAAGTCTAGACCTTCTGGACGTTCTAGATAAGTCTGTGCGTATTAGCTTTAGCCAGTTTCAGTCAGTTGTAAGACATGGTAGGGTTTTTCCTTAAAGAACTGTTCTAAAACTTATACATACAAGCTAAAATTTATGATAATATCTAAATGTCTGCTTAATCTACAGCGCAAGAACACATTTCCATTTTCTATGTCGTTAGTTTTGCTTAACATTATATTATAGTTCCATATAAAGGCTCCAATAACCACGGTTCTGCAGTATAGTCATCAGCTCGAACGCATAACCAAAATTACACTGAAAGTAACTGGAGTATTCATTTAATGTTGTAATATAGTCCAAATATGTCTGTATAACCCCGTTAGAGAACATATTCAGCGCTGTGTCACCTTCTCTCACTGCAGAGGACAATATTATGGCTCATCAGTTTCTCTTTTATGGCTCAGACTTAATCGAGTTTCTCCTTGAGACAAAACGGAGACATGTCCCAGATCAATTTTATTCATCAATCACAGCATCAAAACTGAAGACTCTAAGCCTTAGATGAGAAATGGTTGAGTTCAAATTGAGATCTTTAAGCATACGAGTGTTATTATTTGAGCAAATGTGAGCACAACTTGAGACTATAATAAAAAACTCAAAGAGGATACATGTACGATTGCTCAGGTTTTTTTCCAGGAACGATCTTAACAGGAGTCACAAGTCTTATTTAGATTAGATTAGATTGATGCACACACACTAGTGAACACACTAGGCTGTGAACATGTGCCTGAAGTGGTGGGGAGCCTTATCCACTGCGCCCGGGGAGCAGTTCGCGGTTAGGTGTCTTGGCACTTCAGTCATGACCTGGCCGGGCCGATGTTGAGTTGCTCCCCATGTGCTGCAGCTTTATTGATACATATGCATAACAGGGACTACAGCGGCTGGGGACTCTTCACGGACCTCTTTTTATTTCACCCAATAAGACCTGAAATTGCACTTCTCCGTTGTTGCACTGCAGTGTTTCGGTCATTCGCTGCAGGCTGCCGACCGTTCTGCTGCTTGCATACTGAATGAGCCTAAAGCACTTCATAAACAAGTGATACAGTAAAGGAACCTGTGGTTCTCATCTCATTTTCTGCCGTTATGATGTTCCCGCTCATATTACCACCTTTCAGTATGTAAATAAGACTCAATGAAGTGCTTCACGTTTATGAGAAGGAATGAACGGCATCACTTCGGCTCCTTGACAACATGCAGGAAAGCTGCAGACAGAGAACGTGACGTCATCATTTCAACCACATAAAAAGCCACAAAGTACATTTATACAAACATTTTATTCAGTGCAGCTTAATGTGTACAACAAAGAACAATTCAGGAGATACCAGGATAAAAAGCCTACAAGTTTATTCCGGTATCTGCTGTCGAACATGGGCTTTAACAACAACACAGAGCTATAAAACATGCCGCTTTCCCCACAGCGTCTCCCATGCAACAGATATGCTCTGTAAATACTGAAACCGAAGGGACGAGCTGAACCGAATTCATAGCAAAGGGTCACTGCGTCAGCAGGAAACACTAATTAGCTTCTTAACATGAAGAAACGTGATTTCTTTATACACAGAAGTCATGAAGGAGGATTTAATTTAGCCCTATTTGAAGCGATGGAAGCTTTATCTCGCTCGGTTTGGAAACCTCAGGTTTTATGTAATGGAAGTATTACATAAAAGTCGATGATCAATTATTCATGTTTACGCTTTTTTTTTCCTTTTAAGATGCTGGGATTAAGCTTTTTGACATTCATCCAAAAACAGAGAGAGAGAGAGAGAGAAAAAAAACAAGGCAGGAGGTAAAAGGAAGACATGAAAATTGACGAAAAAACACACCAAGCAGAGATTAGCACAGAGTTAGCACGTTAGCGTACGCTCACCCTGATCGAATGGACGAACACGGGCTACATGGCGCTCCTCCTGCTCGTTTCTAAAACTGTTCCACTCACCTCCATACAAACACACGAGGATGTCTTTGGTGTGGGAACAGAACCCTAAACGTCCACCTCAGTCACAAAAAAACAGAGCGACGTGTGAAGGAAAAGCTTAGAGAGAAAGAGATAGAGAGGTGGACGGAAAAACGTCCCCTCAAAAAAGCGTAATAACAGTGATCAGCTGCTACAGTTAAGAGTTACTGAGTTATTGACAGAAGTAAGAAAGACTTTTAGCTCCAAAACTCTTGGGGTATCTCTGTCTCTGAGGTTCTCTTTTTGCGTGAACACAGCAGCTACTGTCAAAGCGTAGCTGTCTAAGCGCACAGAACGTCTGGCTTTAGTCCCTCAGGAGAGATGAGACAGAACACAAAACAGGTGTTTCTGTGACGACGGTTTGACGGAGATAATAACCCTCCCGAGTCTTCAGAGAGACAGACAGAAGCACACCTCAGTAGGCTACAGACAGAAACCAGAGAACTCTCCGGGAAGTGGATGCAGAAGCCTACAGCAGCAGAATGGCTTGGGTTTTCTTCCTCACAAAGTCACCGGAGTTGACCAGCAGAAGATTTGAAGATTGTAGATCTTGGTCAGATTTTGCACTTGTGTTCACATCACAGTGATATCAGGCTGACTGCTGCCCAATCCCGCCCCCCTGTTCCCACCGCCCGCCCACCCACCCGGTTTGTAAACGCATTTGTGCTGAGTTGTCTTGAGTTGCTGATGCTTTTGGTGTCAGTATCCGGCGGTTACGTCGACTCGTTGTGGCTCAGCGCCTTCCCGCCGTTGAGCACGGCTGAAGCGCTGCGGCTCTTCGTCGGCGTGCCGCTCCCGGACCGGGAGAACTCGGTCAGGTCGTGGAGAGACGGTTCTCTGTACATGGCAACTGTAGCAGACAAAAAAAACACAAAAATCAGAGCAACCAACACTGCAATGGACCAGTTAACCTCTATAATGAACACAGGAGCAACAAGTGTCAGTGATCACCATGACATATGTGACAACCTGAGATGGCCCAGTTCTGGCCTACATTTACTTTCATTGGCCCACAAGCCATCTGGAATGTCCAAATTTGGGTACCAGAATACAGCCTAAGATGTATTCAAATGACTCAGAATGCAAATGCCATAAGAAACGTTAAGCATGGGTCCATTTTGGACAGTTTTGGCCCACAATACAATTGTCATTTGCATATCTGACTCATAAGTACCCTAATCGGTCTATATTTGCTCCAGAATTGTCCGTTTGGGTGCAAATACTCTTAACAGCATTTACATTAATTTTCTATACAGAATATATTGTTTATTTGTTTGTTGGCATACAATATTCTGGACGTATGTAACTCTGTATATAGTTAAGATGAAGTGATTCTGATTGTAAAGATGTCATTTTTTTAACCCAATTTCCCTTAATGTAGTGTTAGCCAATCGACCCACCCATTCGCTACGACGCTCCCAATCACTTCCAATGTCTCCTCCAATGTGAAGTCAGCCAACACCTCTTTCAACTGCTGCCTACGCATCGCAAGAGGAAAGCGGAGGATCTCCAACTCTGATTGGCTGGCAGACGGACATTGCATGGTATTAGTGATGGAGATAGAGTGCCATCTACGCACCCAGACAGAGCACGGCCAATTTTGCTCTCTCAGGCCTCGGCAAGCAGCATGAACAGTATTTGAACTAGCGATCCTCTGATCATAGTGCCCACATAATCATTGCAATATTTGCACATTATACTATAAAACTGTTACTAAAATGTTTATAAAATTGCTGCTGTAAACTGTAATCTGCTGCTAAAAAACACACACTGGAGGCCTCGAGTGGCTCAGCAGGCTAAGACGCTGACACTATGATCAGAGTGCGAGTTCGAATCCCAGTGATGGAGTGCAATCAACAGCCGTGCTCTCTCTGGGTGGGTAGATGGCGCTCTTTCTCCCTATCACTTTCACGCTGCAATGTCCGCTGGCTCAGGCGTCTACTGATTGGTCCATTCGGAGCTGGGAATCCTGCGCTTTCCTCCGAGCGCGTTGGCTCCCCAGTGACGGTGTATCAGAGGCGGTGGCTGCATCACACGCACCGGAAGAGGCTTGTGCTTCACTTCACCCTCCTAGAGTCAGGGACAGTGCAAAGTGATGGGGAGAGGCCTAATTTATGGGATGGGCTAACTGGCTTCTACTACATTGGAAAGGGGATAAAATTGGTTTTAAAAAAAGAAAAGAAAAAAAAACAACACACTGTAGGCTGGAAACTTGCCTCCCACTAGATATCACTCAGCACCACGTACTGACATCACATGTGTCCTTCATCCTGTAATGTGTCTTCGTGTAGTGAGACTAACAGTGTTTTGTTAGGGCTTGTAGTTATTTCAATATGTTCTGTACTGTATAGAGCTGAAACCTATTAAACCCCACAAGGGGCCCATATTTCAGGAGGATTTAAGAAGGACAGACCTTTGAGTGGTTTGGGGATGAAGTGAGCAGCCGGTTTTGTTTTCTTTACGTGGTTCCCCTTCATGATCTGGCCCTCCTTGTTCAGCCCCAGGTACCAGCCCCGGCCCGACTGCTGACGGTATATCATTGACGAGTAGGTCACATAGTAGTTCTCAAACACGGACTCCTTAAATTTACACTCTGGGGTGAAGTGCTCCTGAGAGAGAGATGCAGAGAGAGAGTTTTAGTGGACGTGTAGCATGATCAGACGTGGTCTCATAACAAGATGATGGGGCTTATTTTTGGCTCTGAAACTCCTCCTCTAGTCCTCTTAATGTCAATCAATCAATATAACAAAGGCAGCAAAAGGCTCTCCATCTGTACATCTGACAGCCGGCCTTTATATCTGTCTTTCTACCTATTTCTACTTTCTCTGTCCGTCTGTCTATCTGTACACTCATTCAATTGTCTGTTTATGTAACGAGCTATCTGCCTGTTTGATAGTCTATCTGTCCATTCATCCATCTGTTTATTAGTTTGTATCTGTATATCTATCTACATGTCTGTCTGTCCAGTTCTCTGTCTGTCTGTCCATCACTGACAGTTTGCATGGCTGTATGTCTGTCTGTCCATTCATCCATCTGTCTGTTTTTCTGTCTGTGTATGTACATACCTACCTGTTTGTCAATCCATCCATCCATTCGTCCATCCATCCATCTGTCCATCCATCCATCCATCCATCCATCCATCCATCCATTCGTCCATCCATTCATCCAATCCATCCATCCATCCATCCATCCATCCATCCATCCATCCATCCGTCCATCCATCCGTCCATCTGTCCATCCATCCGTCCATCCATCCATCCGTCCGTCCATCCATCCATCTGTCCATACATTCGTCCATACATCCATCCATCCATCTATCACTGACAGTTTGCATGGCTGTATGTCTGTCTGTCTGTCCATTCATCCATCTGTCTGTTTTTCTGTCTGTGTATGTACATACCTACCTGTTTGTCAATCCATCCATCCATTCGTCCATCCATCTGTCCATCCATCCATCCATCCATCCATCCGTCCATCCATCCATCCATCCGTCCGTCCATCCATCCATCTGTCCATCCATCCGTCCATCCGTCCATACATTCGTCCATACATCCATCCATCCATCTATCACTGACAGTTTGCATGGCTGTATGTCTGTCTGTCTGTCCATTCATCCATCTGTCTGTTTTTCTGTCTGTATATCTACTTACCTACCTGTTTGTTTGTCAATCCATCCATCCATCCATCCATTCATCCATCCGTCCGTCCGTCCGTCCATCCATCCATCCATTCATCATTAGTCTGTATCTGTATACTGATCGACATGCCTGTACAGTGGTACCCCTACTTACGAGCATCCCTACTAACGAGTTTTCCAGGTAACGAGTCCAGATCTCTGAATATTTTTGTTCCAGGTAACGAGTAAAATTCCAAGTAACGAGTAGCCTAAATTAGTTCAAGTATGCCAACCGCTAGGTCGTAGCATCTCCTAGATGCTAGCGTAGAAGAAGAGGTCAGTCATTACCTTTGACCGCTGTCCAGTGAAAGTGAAAGTGCTAGTGAAAGTGACGCTAAGGTAGCAAAAGGTAGTGAACAAGAAAGTTAGATACATTTTACTTTTACTTTTCATATGATAAGTGTAACCATGCCATACACGTACGCCCGTCCTCCTGTCCTCCTTAGCTGCCAGCCTACACGAGCACCGTCGTCGTCTCGTTTATGTTTTAAAAACCCATATAAACACATTATTTACATATTAAAGTATACTGTATATTGGCCGGCTGACACGGATTAATCAGTTTTACATGTATTCTTATGGGGAAAATGCATCCAGCTAACGAGCAAACCAGCTAATGAGCTCAGCTCCTTAAACTCGTAAGTAGGGTTACCACTGTATGTCTCTCTGTCCATTCATCCATCTGTCTGTTATTCTGTCTGTATATGTACCTAACTACCTGTCTGTCTGTCTGTCTGTTTCTTTCACTGCTGTTTCTCTGTATTTCTGTTGATTTACCCTTTAAAGCTGAATATAAATTGTGCTGATAAATGTTAATCAAAAAAACTGATGAGACTCAGACATCATCATCTCTTCAATCTGAAGCTCGCGCTTCCTTTAAAACAGACCAAAACACTTTGACTCATTCCTCTGGATCAATACGTCAATACATCATCTACCTTCAACACCAAACACACACACACACCCTACAATGAATGAACAATATACACCACCCTGCTGCAGGTGCATATAACCCCCCTCCTCTATATTATAAAACAGTCAGCCATGACAGTTCAGCATGGTAAAGAATTTTAAACTCCGCTGCAGCTCTCTGACTAATGCCATGACACTGCTCCAAAACGGCCATTTCCAAATGACAGAAATGCTTATTGGCACCATACTAAATTATTCATAATGTCATAACACATTTAATCACAGTGGTGGGGGCGGGGAGGCAGCTGTCAAAACAGAAGCTCCATTAGACAGGCTGAGATTTCTCCATTCTTAATAAATACAGCGCTCTTATCGACCGGGAGAGCCCTCAGCGTCTCAGGAGACGTGCTGATGTTCCTTCAGCACATTTATTTCAATCTTATTGAAAAGAAAACACTTTATCTTAGACACACTTGATTATGTGCATGCAGCAGCTGCACAGTTTGTGATATTAATTATTTAATACGCAATGCAAACATTTGAACAAAATACAGAAATGAATCTAATGGCCTGTGTGCAGTGTTTGTATTGGGGTTTTTATTTATGTATAATACTCATATATGCCACGTTAACGTCGAAATGTAGTCAAAATTCTAAGTATATTAAACAATACAAATTACAATAGAGCAATGTTTATCTTATGTGTATTTATAACAATAATTATCCATTTTTTGTGTTTTATAACAATTAAACATTTTTTAATGCTAGCATTAGCTTAGCTCTGAAGCTAAGACTTTAAAACACTCAATAACGGGTTAATTAATCCTAATTAAGTCAATTAAGTTAATTAATCCTTTTGTAATGGTACATTTTTGATGGACAAATGACTTCTACTACACAGTAAATCTGCCAGTGTTAAATCAACACTATTGGGAGTTAAATTAACACTGAGGGTGTAAAAATGTAACACTCCCAGTGTTAATTTAACTCTAATAGAGTTGATTTAACACGGGCAGATTTACTGTGTACTAGTATACACAATCAAACTCGTGTTAAAATGTGCTTACAGCTCAAAAAGTTACATTTTGGGTTTATTTGCACTTAAACTGGCCAAGCATTTCTTAGCTAATCAACTACACTTGGGATAAGGGGGGTGGGGATAGGGCTGCCATTTTCAATATGGAAAAACAAGGGACATCCTGCCCCACGAGTCAGCTCGGCAGCTGTTACCTGGAGGCGATGAGTCATTAATTAAATTAAGCAACGTGTATGTCAAGCAGTGTTACTGATTAGAAAAAAAAGTCTGATCAAATAAAAAAACAAAATAAAATGCTCATAAATGTACACATATACACTTTTTAAATGGTAAATGTTTATATTTATAAAATGTAAACTATCAAAATATATCTAATAACCTTAATCTTCAACATATTTTCATTCTTTGAAAATCTCTGAATCCTTAAAGTCTTTGGATTCTGAGAATGGGAGAACTGATGGGATATCATCAGTAAGACTACGTTAATTTGCATTTTAGTGATAAGGCACAGGCTAATTACATTATGAATTATTCATGTTTAATCAGAACATATCATAAAACATTAATTAAACAACATCATATCATATCATCAGGATACGTCTGATGTAAAAGAAACAGAGTGATGTCCACTTTAGCAGCTCAAACAAGGTCACCAGCTGCATGCTTTTAAATCTGACCATAAGCGATTGAAAAACTACAGAACTAATCATTTCCTGTATTGATTCAATAAGTGACACATTTTTCAATATTGAACAATTCTGTATTGTAAGTAGTAAATTCACTGGAATTGTTCCATAATTTCATGAACCTGGTATCTCAAATATCACAGATTTCACATGTTATATAAGAAAGGTGCTGTATTTCACAGCAGTTGTTCATTAACACTGGTTAATCACACAGAATGCGCATCATGAGTGCAGTCTTGAACCGTACAAACAACTTTCTCACAGTTAATTTCATATAGCGGCTTTCTCAAACACAACACGCTTTAAGCAGTCAGAACACACACACACACACACACACAATATGAGGAGACATCTCTCCAGTTCTTGGCACAGAGTCACTAGATTTGACCAGGAAAGTGTTATTATCTGGGTGACGAGTCCTCTTAGGAAGGCTACTAGCTAAAATGTATCATCGCATTTCATCAAAGCACAGCTCACTCAACCCAGGAAATAGTAGATCAGATTTGGAATCACTTTTTGGAGACACCCTTGTTGAATGTTTCATGTCATTTCTCAGTAAATGGTCTATTTCAATGGAAAAGGCTCATTTCACAGTTAAAGATGCAATGTTTACAAGAGAAAATTTTGTAGGGTCCTAAGTAGTGCTGGGCGATAAAACAATATCACGATATTTTTTTAACGATAATTTTTCCCTCAATGACGATGATAAGCCGGGACAATAGAATTCAATAAGTATTAACATTCGTTTCCATTTCACGTCTAAGCAGCTTGACGGTGAGTTCAGAAGTCTAATACTGCTGCTTGTTAGCTCCTCCTCACCAGCGCCGCCAAAATGCACTGTTGTGTTTAAGACAAGCTGTGATTGGAGGAGAGCGTTGTGTTGCTGGGCGAGAGAGCACAAGGTCACTGTGTACTCATCTGTTTGTGTGAGAAGAAGAAGGAGGGGGTCTCGCTGTGTGTGTGTGTGTGTCAGCCGAGTGCTAGCATTAGCCTGTTAGCTTGACTCTCTAGCCTGTTGTTATTTTGGAGTGGCTGCGGCCGACAGCAATCATAAGTTTCAACAATAAAGCGACGACTGTAAACGTCTTTCTCGTCCATCCTTTCAACCCATCCAGCCGCTACAATATCATGTTCTGGCAATAAACAATTTAATATTTTAAATAGTAACATTTCATGTATTTAGTCTGATGTTTTTAGAAAACTGTTGTTTAAAACTATGACAGTGTTAGAAAATTTAATATCGTGATAATTATCGACATTGATCAATATAGAAAAATTTATCGTGATAAAATTTTTGGCCATATCGCCCAGCTCTAGTCCTAAGTATAAGTAACATGTGGCAACCCTAACTGGGTAAACAGGGAAAATTAGTTTTTTTGCCAAATAATTTTATATACAACTACTAAGATCAGTATTTACTTACAGAGGTGTACAGGTAACCCTCGTTGTTCATGGCCAGGTACAGCTTGGTCTGGACACCTTGAATGGCCACAACACGGAGCCCCACGGGGATGAGGTTAAATATAGCTGTGAAGGACGACACATAGAGTTCAGTTTTTAACATAAATTAATGCATAATTAAATGCATAATATTTCATTGTTGTCTTAAAGGACCCATATCCTAGATTTTTATTTTATTTTGATTTTTCCCCTCAGGTCCATTTGGGTGGGTTTATGTATTAAAAGCAGTCATAAAAGATGTTTACACCATCGTTCTCCAACCTTTCTTTATCCCTTAAGAATGTTTTTGTATTGTACTGAAACAATTCAGTGAGAAAGGGGTGGAGCTAAACTCCTAAAGGCTGAATATGTGGGTATATGTAATTGCATTTGATTCTGTGACATCACAAAAACAGAAAACTTCAAATTGGCTGCTTCTGTATAGAGTATGAGGTGAACAAAAACTTTTGAAACTTTGTGTTTACATCCCACAGCAAACGTTCAAAAACACCAGGAACATTTTTATGAGATGTTTGTATGATATGGGCCCTTTAAGAGACCCTCATATTTCTGATAAAGAAACATTATGATCACAAATCCTTGCAGGAATCAGTCTGGATCCATCCACTGTTTACGCTTTCTGTAATTCACTGCAGATAAGAGCATCTGCTAACAGTAACAGTAGGTCACGATTTGCATTAATACAAACCATAGCTGCTGTCCTCCTCCTTCGTTCCGTCGATGGTACCATCTGCCTGGAGCTGGAGGTGGAAGCCCTGCCGGCTGTAGAGCTTCGTCACTATCCCCTTGAGCTGAGGCTCTGTGGAGTTACAGCAGAGAAAATCAGAAAGAAAGAAAGAAAGACAGAGGCAGCAAGAGGGAGAGGAAGCATGCAGAGCAGACGAGCGCTGGGTAAAGGAGTGGAGGATATGGAGTGAGAAGGAAGTGTTTCCTGATAATAAAAACAGAAAAGAAGGAAAGTGAAGTTTATGTGACATTCACTTCCACAAGCCTCGGTGTACGTGACGGTTCACTACCTGACTAACACAAACGTCTATGTTCAGTGCAAATTTCTGCATTTCATTCAAGTGCTGTGGTGGGTCTCAGGCTTAGACCCTTAGGCTTAGACTCCTGCCATGCATAGATTACTAAGAAAGGATCTGTATTATACAACACTGAGTTTTCCTCATCAGCCTATAACAGTTTAGCCCCGCCTTCTTAATCTACAGTAGTTTAGCTGTACCCATTCATCCTACAGCAGTTTAGCCCCGCCCATTCATCAAAGCAGTTTAACCCCGCCCATTCATCCTACAGCAGTTTACCCCGCCCATTCATCCTACAGCAGTTTAGCACCACCCAGTCATCCTACAGCAGTTTAGCCCCGCCCATTCATCAAAGCAGTTTAACCCCGCCCATTCATGCTACAGCAGTTTAGCTGTACCCATTCATCCAACAGCAGTTTAGCACCACCCATTCATCCTACAGCAGTTTAGCACCACCCAGTCATCCTACAGCAGTTTAGCTACACCCAGTCATCCTACAGCAGTTTAGCTACACCCAGTCATCCTACAGCAGTTTAGTCCCGCCCATTCATCCTACAGCAGTTTAGCTGTACCCATTCATCCAACAGCAGTTTAGCTGTACCCATTCATCCAACAGAAGTTTAGCACCACCCATTCATCCTACAGCAGTTTAGCCCCACCCATTAATCCTACGACAATTTATCTCTGCCCATTCATCCTACAGCAATTTAGCACCACCCAGTCATCTTACAGCAGTTTAGCCACACCCAATCATCCTACAGAAGTTTACCCTGCCCATTCATCCTACAACAGTTTAACCCCGCCCATTCATGCTACAGCAGTTTAGCTGCACCCATTCATCCTACAGCTGTTTAGCACCACCCAGTCATCCTACAGCAGTTTAGCACCACCCAGTCATCCTACAGCAGTTTAGCACCACCCAGTCATCCTACAGCAGTTTAGTCCCACCCATTCATCCTACAGCAGTTTAACTACACCCATTCCTCTTACAGCAGTTTAACCCCGCCCATTCATGCTACAGCAGTTTAGCTACACCCATTCCTCTTACAGCAGTTTAACCCCGCCTATTCATGCTACAGCAGTTTAGCTGCACCCATTCATCCTACAGCTGTTTAGCACCACCCAGTCATCCTACAGCAGTTTAGCACCACCCAGTCATCCTACAGCAGTTTAGTCCCACCCATTCATCCTACAGCAGTTTAGCTACACCCATTCCTCTTACAGCAGTTTAACCCCGCCCATTCATGCTACAGCAGTTTAGCTGCACCCATTCATCCTACAGCTGTTTAGCCCCACCCATTCATCAAAGCAGTTTAACCCCGCCCGTTCATCCAACAGCAGTTTAGCACCGCCCATTCATCCTACAGCAGTTTAACCCCACCCATTCATCCTACAGCAATTTAGCTCTGCCCATTCATCCTACAGCTGTTTAGCACCGCCCATTCACCCTACAGCAGTTTAGCATCACCCATTCATCCTACAGCAGTTTAGCCACACCCAATCATCCTAAAGCAGTTTAGCCCCGCCCATTCATCGTACAGTTGTTTAGCCACACCCAATCATCCTACAGCAGTTTAGCACCACCCACTCATCGTATTGTTGTTTAGCCACACCCATTCATCATTTAGCAATTTGACCGCACACAACCATCCTACATCAATTTAGCACTGCAGGTTCAGCCTACAGCAATTTAGCTCCACCGATTCATTCTACAGCAGTTTAACCCCACCCAGTCTGTGTACAGCCATTTAACTTCACCCATTAAGCCTAGAGCAGTTTAGCTCCACCCATTCAGCAAACAGCAGTTTAACTCCACCCATTCACAGAGAACAGCATATAAGAGACCGTCTTTTTCATTTCTTTCTGCTGTGTATTTAGTTAATCTGTAATGTTTTATTTAACATTTATTCATATTTAATACTTGGTCTGTTTAATGTGTTATATGTACTCACCAAGATAAATGTATCATGTGTAAACTGTAGTTGGCAGAATATTCTGATTCTGGTTGTAAACTGTAACTGCAACAGTTGGCAGAACTGTGTGCAATGACAGTGGACAGATACGTTCTACCTAAAAGGTGGGTTTTAGTCCAAATCATGTGGTTTTTTTGCCTAAAAGAGATCAGCAGTCACTAATCCAGCCCTACACATTTCTGTATTTTCATGTTCTAAATGCTCTGTTATACTGACTCATCAATACAACTTTACACAGCAAACCACCGTCTTTTTAAAGCATGAGAACATTCTAGAGCTTCCAAACAATCCCACACAGGCACAAATACCAATGTTTGGGTTTGTAGGAGAATGCTGGCTCTGTATATTCCAGCCTTAAAATAACAGTTAAATTAGTCTTAATGTTCCAACTACTGCATATGTAATCAGACAAGAGTCCAAATTTTGCTAACAAATGCTAGAAGTCAATAGCCACCTAAATAGCTCAGTCATTTTTGTAAAATCCACCACCAAATCATCTCTTAACCCACTCAAACCTCACTTACCTTTTCTGTTACAAAGTGGGCCAGCATATACATACAAACTGTTGCATTTACTAATTCTTTACTTCCAGTAAACGAGCATGTGATGTTCTGTGATGATACAGATGATTTAGAGCAGTGATGGCATCTCTGCAGTCTTTATTGTGTAACGGCTGTTGATGTCCCATGAGAAAGCTCAAACAGAAATGCAGCATTAAAGAGAATTATCAACAAAATCATGATAATAATGGCTCAGAAACACAGTACATGATTATGAAGATGCATATCTCTGACTCATATACAGCTCGGCTCGGCTGAGTTCAGGGTTTGTGGGCTGTAAGTGATCTACTGACGGTGCTGCTACAGCATTTGTCCTAAACCAAAGTCTGCACTGCATCTTAATGTGAGTGAAAAAGCTAAAGCACTGCAATCAAACTGTGTCAACAGCATCTAACGGCATCTACAGGCTCTACAGAATCTACTATTTCTTCAGCATCTACAGAATCTAGAGTGCCTGCAGAATCTGCCATCTACAGCATCTAAAACATCTAACAAATCTCTAGTCGACAGGATCTAGTGTCTACAGCATTTACAGCAGCTGCAGCATATACAGAATTTTCAGCATTTGAAGAATCTACAATACAGCACCTACAACATCTATG
>BRDA01009748.1:12220-24927 GCA_036984385.1 Crenuchus spilurus
TAAAATATTAGATGTTGGCACCTCCACATCATTGCAGTCAGTTTTTATTCACAATTTGTTTAGTGTCCCAACTTTTTTGGAATCCGGTTTGTATAATGACATGGTAATTCTGGTCATGCCATTGGTTAGATTACCAGCCTTGGAATGTCTGGAATTTTAACCAAGCAATAGACCTCTTCCTGAGGATTTCACACGTATCTCATGAATATTCAACGTAGGGTTAGTGGCTGAGGAAAACCTCACATTATTTAAGCTTTAGAAATAAAATTGCATACAATTCCTAAAAACTGTAATAATCATTGCATAGCCAACACCTCTGTTTATTCAGTTCTGAGCTCAAAGGTCTTGGCTAGAAATGTTTTCACAATATATCAGCACATCTGAAAATAGGTTTTTAGTTTAGAGTTTAGAGCAGATTTATCCAAAATATAGATTTATGACACTCTTACTGTTTTGACACTGTTGTTGCTGAGTTTGGTCTGAACAAAAGCCTGTGAAACACTTTGGAAAAAAATAATTTAGATGGGTGAAATTTGTAAAAACATTTCAAGCCAAAATACCCTCAGACTCCAGAGAACTTGTGTAGCTGTATGCTGCTTCAGCCATCTTAGAGCAGGAAGTGTGTAGCTTGTCCCTTTTATGTCACATCACATAATGCAATGCGTAATGGAAAGGCAACAGCTGTGCGTGGCTACAGCACTTCCTCCTCAAAGATGGCTGACGCAGCATTCAGCTACACAAGTGTTTTATTGCTAAAATCATTTTCTCAATGCTCACAGTAACCACACTGCAGAGACTAGTGTTCAGTCCACAATTGGAACACACTCAGTTTTAGTGATGATGAGCATCTTAAATATGTTGGAATCTGATCTGATTCAGCTTTGCTGAATGTCTTTTGTGGTGAAGTTATGAGCTTGTTTTTAGATCTTGTTGAATTTGTTTTTGTAGGAAACCTGTGCAGATGTACTGGATACCGACCCATTATTGATGGCTTTAGAACCTTCTGTGAGGTATGTGATCTTCTGTATCACCTCATACAGTTATTGTTCCTCACCTCTGAGCTCTTTGAGATTTTGATATGGTTAAGCAGAATCATGTAATATACAAATAGTGCGTAAAAAAGTGCAAAAATAAAAAAGTTATTGAGCAATGTGAAAATGTGGCTTATCAACGCCACCAAAAAAAAATTTTTTTTTCTTAATTGTATAGTAAATGTTGTATGTATTTTGTATTATATTGTATTTGTATTGTGTTTTTTTAATTGTAATTTTATTGCCTTTTTACTGCCTTTTTTACATCATGGCCAGGGGAGTACAGATGAAAACTAGCTTCTGGCTAATTCTGGCTTTTTTAACCATGTGTAATCATGTGTTCTATGAAAGTGCAGTGTCCCCTTTTAAATGAACTAATAATAATAATAATAATATGCCATCTGTACACTAGTGAACAGACACTTGATGGAAGTGAGTGCCCAGAGGGGTGGGCAGCCAATATCCACGGCACCCGGGGGGGAGCAGTTGGGGGCTTGCTCAAGGGCACTTCAGTTTTGTCCAGTCAGTTCAGAAGATTAATATTAGAATTTTTATTTATTTATTGAGGAAAATATTCCAATGTTTCATGTCTGCGAGTGGCAAAACTTTGTGAACATCTAGGATTATCAGATAATTTGAAGGTCTTGTAAATCATTGAGAAGCAGGTGTGAGTGGGTGCCCTGTTTTATTTAATGAACATGAAGTCTTATACAAAAGGTCTCTGAGGACCTTAGAAGAAGAGTTGTTGGTGCTCATCAGGCTGGGCAATGTTACAGTACCGTCTCTAAAGAGTTGGTTGTGTGTAAGTGGAGGATATTGTGGGGCCGAAGCCAAATGGATGATTAAATGAACAAATCTGTTTCAATTATTACTGTTAAATAATAACTGGTGCTTGTAGAGCTGCTGTAAAAAAGAAATCACACTGGAGGTCCAACGTCCTCTTTTCAGATGAAAGTTTTGTAAATGAGTCAGAAGTAAGAGTGGAGCAGCACAGAATCCAAGCTGTCTGAAGTCCAGTGTGCAGTTTCTGCAGTCTGTGATGGTTTGAGCTGCTGCTTTTGATCCAAAGTCACCTACCAGGAGATTTTAGAGCACTTCATGCTTCCATCTGCTGACAAACTTTACGGAGATGCCCAGCAGCTGCCCAGAGTGCCAACATTACTACTGACCATCATATTACTGTTACTGACTGACCAACTCCTGAGTCAACATTAAAAGGCTGAGATATGTCACTAGACATGTCATAAATATAAAATATTTACTGTTTTGTTCAAAATTTAATTCAGAAATGAATTTTATTATTTTGCTGTATGACTGTATATGCTGTGTTTTATTCTTCTGCTGCAGGCTGAAAGCTGTTGCCAGATGAATCGTGGTACCTGTTGCATGGCAAACGGAAACTCACCTTTGGAACCTGCTGAGAATGTAAGATGGCATCAGGACAATCACTGACTCATTCCGGAAATTGATTTGTGTTACACTACAAATCTGATCCTTTTAACCTGGAAAAGTTAACGTAGCACCTTTTAAGATACATTACTGAACCATGATGGACCTTTTAAGATACATTACTGGACTGTAAGAGCCACGAAGAGCCTTTTAAACTGAGCTACTGGACAGTAATAACCATGATGGATCTTTTAAGGTACACTATTGAACCATAGGCACCAGCTACTAATGACTAATTGACCATCCCTATCAATGCCTGTGGGTGACAAGTGGCTGTGCCTTAGTCCACTGAGCCATTCGAGGCCTAGCAGGTGCTGTTATCCATAGCAACTTACAGTTGGGGGTTAGGTTCCTTGCTCAAGGGTGCTTTAGTCATGACCTGCCCCAGGATCGAACCGGCAACCTTTGAGTCACATGACCAGATCTATAACCACTAAACCACGCCTGCCCCATCTGCCTACAGACAATGATGTGATGAAAGTTTATAGTTTCCACTTATATCTCAATTTTTCAAGTTATCTTAATAAATTGCAATAAATAATGAACTCTCCTGTCCTGTTGAGGATATTGAGGTTGCTTCATACGTGTAGTGAAAATTTGTTTTGTGTTTTCAGGGTCAGCTGAAAACGGCCAGTAGAGAAGATCTTCCCACTCTGGACCCCACACAGGAGCTCATCTTCCCCCCAGAGCTGATCGTAAGGAAGAGCTCACCTTAGCACAAGATCTACTATAGAAATATCATGAGCAGAATTGTAAGAATTAGAATGTGATGAAAGAGTTTGCAGTAAAGCTAAAAGTCTTGTAGTTTATATTCATCACATGTAAAGTTGTAATGTTTATCAGTATGACTTTACAGCTCAGTCCAGTATCTCAAATCATGAGAATATTTGTGAGTTTGAGAACTTTTCTATTCAAACAGACAAAACAAAATTAACATCAACACTCCTGAACCAGAGACAACATCAGAAGTGTCTTACCTGGACTAAGCAGAACCAGAACTGGGCTGTTACTCTGTTCAGATGATTCATTTGTAAATCTGTCAGAAGTAAGAGTGGAGCAGCACAGAATCCAAGCTGTCTGAAGTCCAGTGTGCAGTTTCTGCTGTCTGTGATGGTTTGAGCTGCTGCTGTTGGTCCACTGTGTTTAGTCTAAAGTCAACATCTACCAGGAGATTTTAGAGCATTTCATGCTTCCATCTGCTGACAAGCTTTATGGAGATGCCCAGCAGCTGCCCACAGTGCCAACACTACTACTGACCATCATATTACTGTGACTGGCCAAGTCATACTGATCAACATTAAATCGTTAAAAGCTTAAAATATAAAATATCGGATTGTTTACTTTTTAAAATTCAACTCTGAAAGAAATGAACTTTTTCAGTAAATTATCATTTTTGAAGGTATGACAATGATTTCACTTGACCTGTATGGTTACTTTTTGATGCTGAGATTTTGTGTTATGTTCTACGTTGTGAATTTGGTCTAAGTTGTGTTATTCATTTATTGTGGCTGTAGAGAATGGCAGAGACAGAGGAGCGGACCACTCAGACATTTCGGGGGGAGAGGATGACCTGGATCTCCCCTGTCTCTCTGTGTGAGCTGCTCCAGCTCAAGGCTCAACACCCACAAGCCCCTCTAGTCATGGGCAACACCAATGTTGGTGAGATTTAGATTTTATTTACTGTATTCTCATGGTAGGAGCACTTTATTTGCACTATTATAGAAAACAGAAATAAGAACCACTCGTATTGAATTGTGCAATGACTGCTCAGGCGATTCTGGACCAAATATGGCCCAAGTAAGGCAGTCAGTGATGGCAATGATGAGTGTATTGTGGGCCAAAAGTGGCCCGTCTGTAGCAGCCATGGTTAAGGTTTGTCATGGCATTTTGAACTCTGGGCTACATGTGGCCCAAATACAGCCTAGTGTGTGTAATATTTGAATGTCATTTCTATTTTGGGCCAAAATTGTTGTTTTTCCAGCACTGCAGAACTGTCCCGCTTTGCTGTCTGTTTTTAACAGGACTGGACATAAAGTTTAAAGGAGTCGTCCATCCCATAATAATATCAGCCTCACGTGTGGGTGAACTGTTTGAGGTTACACAGAAACCAGAAGGTATGTGTTAACACTGTGTGTGTGTGTGTGTGTGTGTGACAGTATGTAGAAAGGGATACGATCAGAGGAATCATAAAGAACTGAGGAGTCTAACAGAAGTCAGAACACCGTCCTTATGGTCACCAGCACACAGATAAATAACTTTGTGCTGGGGTAGAGTGTGTATTTATGAGTGTGTGTGTGTGTGTGTTGCAGGTGTGTGTATTGGAGCAGGTTGTAGTTTATCTGCAGTGCGTAGTGTGTTGGAGAAGTGTGTGTGTGCTCTCTCTGCTGAACACACACAGACACACTGTGCACTGCTGAAGCAGCTGAGCCAACTAGGAGGAGAGCAAATCCGCAACGTCGCTGTGAGTGAGACACACACACACACTGGACACTGAAGGGTCCATACAACAGCCCATACAGTTTAAAGCAGAAGATTAAGAGAACCCAAACGTATTCCAGACATTTTGCCAGGTGTTTAACAGACATTCACCAGACATTTTCAAGACTGTTACCTTTTTACAAGCATGTCTCAGACAGTTACCAAGCAGCTTCTATGCAGTTTACAGATATTTACTAAACTGTTTCCAGACAATTAGTGATTTTCTAGACAGCTAGTTGACAGATAGTTACCATTGCAGGTAATTAGCCGCCACTCTCTAGAAAGTTTTAAAACAGTTACCAGTTGACTCTGTGCATTAGCTGAGCTCAGCTTTTACAGACAGTGTGGGATTAAGGCTATAACTTTACTTTTAACATTGTTCTAACATCTGTTGAGATGAGACTTGTGTTGAACAGCAGCTCTGTTTGTGTTGTCATGTTTCATATTAGTTATATTCCATATTTACTTGTGTGTGTGTGTGTGTGTGTGTGTGTGTGTGTGTATGTGTAGACTCTAGGTGGTAATATAGCCAGTGCATATCCAAACTCAGACCTGAACCCTGTTCTAGCTGCTGGACGATGCTCTGTAGTGCTGCTGTCCAAAGGTGATGATCATTGATTAACATAATCCTCATAATTGTTTAATGCATTTTGTTTTTTACATTAAACATTGTTGTGACTGTACTTCATTTACTTTTTCTTATTGCTTTTATTTTTGTCTGGTTTTAGAGGGGAAACGGGAAGTCCTGTTGGACAAAGACTTTTTTGTGGGCTTTGGAAAAACGATTCTGAAACCAGAGGAGATTGTTCTGTCCGTTTTCATTCCAGTTTCCAGAAAGGTGAAATTTCTGCTGAACATCACGCAGATATCTTTATGGAAATTATCAGTACAGAATACAAGTGAAGGAAGATTCCAGACAGTTAGTCTGTATTTTTCAGACAGCTACCAGACAGCTACCAGACAGCTACCAGACAGCTACCAGACAGCTACCAGCTTCCAGACAATTACCAGACAGTTACCAGCTTCCAGACAGCTACCAGACAGTTACCAGCTACCAGACAGTTACCAGACAGTTACCAGCTACCAGACAGTTACCAGACAGTTACCAGCTACCAGACAGTTACCAGCTACCAGACATCTACCAGATAGTTACTAGATACTAGACAGCTACCAGACAGTTACTAGCTACTAGACAGCTACCAGACAGTTACTAGCTACTAGACAGCTACCAGACAGTTACTAGCTACTAGACAGCTACCAGACAGTTACTAGCTACCAGACAGCTACCAGACAGTTACTAGCTACCAGACAGCTACCAGACAGTTACTAGCTACCAGACAGCTACCAGACAGTTACTAGATACTAGACAGCTACCAGACAGTTACTAGCTACCAGACAGCTACCAGACAGCTACCAGACAGCTACCAGACTGTTACTAGATACTAGACAGCTACCAGACTGTTACTAGATACTAGACAGCTACCAGACTGTTAGACAGTTTCTAGACATTTTCCACACATACATTTCATGTCTTAATATTTATTAAATGTGTGTAGGGTGAGGTTGTTCGGGCATTTCGTCATGGTCCTCGTAAAGAAAATGCTCTGGCGACGGTGAATGCGGGTATGCGTGTGTGGTTTGTAGAGGGTTCTAGCGTGGTGAAAGAGATGAGTGTTTATTATGGAGGAATCGGACCCTGCACTATCAACGCAGAGAAAACTGTCCAACAGGTCATTGGCAGGTACCAGTTTCCCCCTACAACAACAACATCAATAATAATAATAATAAGAGTCACAGCTCTATTTTATTATATTACTGACAGCTGCAGGTACATGGATGATGATTTATTACTGCATGTATGCGGGGTACTTTCATGGAGTAATGTCCTAATTCTTTATTTCTTTCATTTATTCGTATCAGGCCATGGAACGAGGAGACGTTAAATGATGCCTACAGGGCTCTTGTTGATGAGGTCACCCTAGGGGCGTCAGCTCCAGGTGGTAAAGTGATGTTCCGCAGGTCTCTGACTCTCAGTCTGCTCTTCAGGTTCTACTTGCAGGTCCTGCAGTTTCTCAGAGACACGGTACATCCTCTTGATCCATCTGCCCTGTCTCTATTGGCCCTGCCCCCACCTTGGGGGGTTTCAACCACCAGGTCCTACTCTCCTGGCCCTGCCCCACCTGCCTGTCCCTTCCCTGCTCATCCATCTTTGCCCTCCTCACCTGTCCCTGCACCGCTCACCCATTCCTGACTTTCTCACCCATCCTTGACTTTCTCACCCATCCTTGACTTTCTCACCCGTCCCTGCACCACTCACCTGTCCCTGCACCGCTCGCCCTTCCCTGCACCGCTCGCCCGTCCCTGCACCGCTCGCCCGTCCCTGCACCGCTCACCCGTCCCTGCACCACTAACCTGTCCCTGCTCTGATTACCTGTTCCTCGTCCACTTGCTTGGCTGCGCTTCTGGGCTTGTAGATTGTAATGATCTTTCTTCTTTGTAACGAATATCACATTGCCATGCTGTTTCTTGGTGATTGTCCTGAGTACATCTGTGTATTTGTGTTGTCAGAATACGAGTGAGGAGGTCATTCCTAAAGACCAGCTCAGTGCTGTGGAGCCCCTGCCGAACCTCATTCAGCCCAGCTATCATGAGTTCCAGGTAAATCACTGCAGCATTTAACTCAGCCAGGACATGTTTGGAGCAGGTTTTTCATGTATTCCCAAGATGCTCCTGTTGATTATCTGTATGTGTCTGTGAAGGATGTGTTAGATGGCCAGTCTGAGAAGGACCCCGTGGGCCGGGCGGTTCAGCATCAGTCAGCTCTGTCCCACGCCACAGGAGAAGCTGTGTACTGCGATGACTTTCCACACACACAGGGAGAAATGTTCTTGTCTCTGGTCACCAGCAGCAGGGCACACGCCAAAATCACGTAAATCATCTCACAGCACAGTAAATATAGGTTTAAGTGTGTAATTGTAGAGCTAGTACAGATTTCACAGGTGGGCAGGAGGGAGAGATTGGTACTGGACTGTAGACTTAGTCAGGGGAGATACAGATGGTGCTGTAGCAGTGTCCATTAAGTCTGGAAGACAGTACAGGTGTGGGAATAGCAGGAAGACAGCTGCTTGCAGGTTGGGGATGGCGGAAGAAAGGCTTTGGAATAGCTGGGAAAGTTGGCAGTGGCTGATGATGGAAAATGGCTGCCAACTGGAGTATGTCAGAGGAATATACAGGGCCTGAATTTCAGTGCGGGATTGCGGGAATTGCTCACTATTTCTTCGATTCCCGCAATTTTAGCCTTAATAATGTGGGAAACTCCCGCATACAATTACAGCGAAAACGTTCAGCAAAACATTAGCTCGGTTTGGATTGTGAGACGGATGGGTGGTCGGGCGGACCGACTTCCGTACTCGACGCTGCACTCTGCGCGCTCACTCTTTTGCCTTAGAGGCATTTCTCCCAGTCAACTTTCAGAACCAACACAGTCGCTGATAAGAACTTGTGGCACATAAACATGGAGCGCTGGCTAAAACACAAATCTCCAGTGTCTGAAATTGAACCCGCTCAGAAAATAGCACTGGTGTTGTGCCGAATTTTGACTCCCCTCCAGAATCCGACTCCCCATTGCTTGCATGCGCATCACACAGCAGTATAGGCACAACACATCGCACTCGCTCTTTCTGTTGTTTTTGAATTTAAATAACTATTTTTATTATAATTCCTTTCACATAAATCTCACAAAGCACTAGTTGTGTTATATTTAACAAACGGAAGTCCTAAATAAATCCATATTATTAGAACGTTGTTAAAACAAAATACACAACCGAGATTCTGCCACAGCTCTTCACAATCTCGTGTTATTGGTCTAAATGCAGTGATTCACATCTTTTCAGCAGAAATACTGATATTGTACACTATCTTAAATGTTCTCTGACCCAGAGCTGAGTTATAAACAAATCAAGTGTGCTTAAAGTAAATGTCAGTGTTAATTTAACTCTAATGGTGTTAACACTGGCAGATTTACTGTGTTCAACGCTGGGTTACACACCATATATACCATCATATTATAGTGACAACCTGACCAGAGAGACCTGCACTGCAAAAACAACAAGCTGAATAATCAATAGTTTAATAAAAATCAGTGGAGATAATGGTGCATATTTTGGTTTAATTAAATGAAAAATAAGCTGCTTCTTGCAGGTTTTTGACGTGGTGCTGGCTGACCAGTGTTCAAATTTTTTAAGTTTCAGGCCATTTGGCCAAGAATATATTCTTGGCTCCAACTTAATAGTGATCAAATGAGCTGCTCGATTTGTAAAATGTACGATGCTACAAAACATCGACTATAAGTCGCCACTTGCCTAGTGTTTCTCATACAGCAGCACTGAAAAGAAAGCGCGAGGCTGATTCAGCTAAAAAATGCATATATAGTTCAGCTAATATCTTAAGTTGAAGCACAGCAACAAAACTCTCAAAAGGAGAAGGTAAGACCTATAGTTCAGCTCACCAGTAGTATCCCCACAAAATTTAGAAATCCCCCTTATCTGACACATTTAAGGGGGGTTTCCCCCCCAATTTTGAAAAATTAATTTCAGACCCTGATATACAGTCATGGCCGAAAGTGTTGGCACCCCTGAATTTTTTCCAGAAAATGAAGTATTTCTCCCAGAAAATTATTGCAATTACACATGTTTTGTTATACACATGTTTATTTCCTTTGTGTGTATTGGAACAACACAAAAAACAGAGGGAAAAAAAAGCAAATTTGACATAATTTCACACAAAACTCCAAAAATGGGCCAAACAAAATTATTTCCACCCTCAGTTTACTATTTGGTTGCACACCCTTTAGAAAAAATTACTGAAATCAATCGCTTCCTATAATCATCAACAAGCGTCTTACAGCTCTCAACTGGAATTTTGGACCACTCTTCTTTTGCAAACTGCTCCAAGTCTCTCATATTTGAAGGGTGCCTTCTCCCAACAGCAATTTTAAGCTCTCTCCACAGGTGTTCAATGGGATTTAGATCCGGACTCATTGCTGGCCACTTTAGAACTCTCCAGCACTTTGTTTCCATCCATTTCTGGGTGCTTTTTGAAGTTTGGGGTCATTGTCCTGCTCAAAGACCCATGACCTAGGACACAAACCCAGCTTTTTGACACTGGGCCCTACATTGCGATCCAAAATCCTTTGGTAATTTTCAGATTTCATGATGCATTGCACACCGTCAAGGCACCCAGTTCCAGAGGCAGCAAAACAACCCCAAAACATCTTTGAACCTCCACCATATTTGACTGTAGGTACTGTGTTCTTTTCTTTGTAGGCCTCATTCTGTTTTCGGTAAACAATAGAATAATGTGCTTTACCAAAAAGCTCTAAAGATGTTTTCCCAGAAGGATTTTGGCTTACTTACATACATTTTGGCCAACTTCAGGCTAGCTTTTTTATGTCTCTGTGTCAGCAGTGGGGTCCTCCTGGGTCTCCTGCCATAGTGTTTCATTTTATTCAAATGTCGACGGATAGTTCGAGCTGACACTGATCCACCCTGCGCCTGCAGGACAGCTTGAATTTCTTTGGAACTTGATTGGGGCTGCTTATCCACCATCCGGACTATCCTGAGTTGCAACCTTTTATCAATTTTTCTCCTCTGTCCATGTCCAGGGTGATTAGCTACAGTGCCATGGGTTGTAAACTTCTTGATTATGTTGTGCACCGTGGACAAAGGAACATCAAGATCTCTGGAGATTGACTTGTAACCTTGAGATTGTTGCTATTTTTCCACAATTTTGGTTCTCAAGTCCTCTGACAGTTCTCTTCTCCTCTTTCTGTTCTCCATGCTTAGTGTGGCACACACAGACACACAATGCAAAGATTGAGTCAACTTCTCTACTTTTTATCTGGTTTCAGGTGTGATTTTTAAATTGCCCACACCTGTTGCTTATCACTTTTGGCCATGACTGTATATTATGATATATTGCAGTGCTTGTTGCAGTTCTATCTACTTTCCTGAAACCCTGAATCATTATTTTTCAGCCACATTGATGTGAACGGAGCTCTGAGCATGCGTGGGGTTGTGGACGTAGTCACTGCTGATGATATCCCAGGCAAGAAGTTCAGGACCTTCAACGGGATTTGTGAGGAACTTCTGGCTGGGGATGAGGTAGGAGGGTGTGGTTCATTCAATCACATTTTCACCATTTAACTCACAACCGCCCAGTTGTGGCTCATACTGTGTCCTAGAATATACAGAGTATACAGTTGATTGACGCTCTCTCTTTATCTTCCTCCAGGTGACCTGTGTGGGTCAGATTATTTGTGCAGTTGTCGCAGATACTAAGCAGCATGCTAAACGAGCTGCCGCAGCACTGACGGTCCGCTACGAGGACCTGCCGGAACGAATCTTCACTGTAGAGGTCAGTGATCACTGAACTAGACCCTGTGCTCAGTAAAACCACACAACATTCTATAGAACTCTGTATAAATACAGTTCCATAAGAAAAATGGATGGTTCCCTCAAAAATTTACACAGTTCTCCGTGGGACAGTGCAAAGTCCTAACGGAGAGGATGGGCTAATTGGCTACTAATACATTATGAAATGGATAAAAATGGGCAAAAATGAATAAATACATTTTTTTTAAATAAATTCTAAAGGTTCACAAACTTTCTAGCACCACTGTATGCAATTTTAGGCCATTTCTTTTGTGCCAGTCATCATTAAATTTGCACACAATGTAAAGAATAGCATGCAGGTTCAAATTATGGCAGAAACTGAAAAATAATACAAATAAATAAATAAAAATAAAAATTGATTTATTCATATTTGAAAAAGGATGGATTGGCCCTGCCCTGCGCCCAGTGACGGGGTAGGGGACTAACCATGTCCCTGATAAGGATTAAGGGGGTGGGATAATGGATGGATGGATGGATATTTGAAAATGAACTCTTTGTCACGGTTCTGTTGGAAAAGATGGAGCTTCTTGATTGTTGCCATGACTGATGTGTTTGCAGGAAGCCATGGAGAAACAGTCCTTCTTTCCTCCTCAGAGAGAGATTCAGAGAGGAGATGTAAGCAAAGCCTTCCAAGAGGCCGACTGTGTTTATGAAGGTCAGAGTCCATTAAAGTGCAGCCAAACACCTGAATGTTTAAATATTAAAGAAGACGGTCAGCCAAAGATACTTTTAGTTTTACCACCAAAAAACAATCAAACATGTTTAGAGTCTGAAATTAGTTCATTTAGTCTTAAACTTCAGTTAAGTAGCTAACAGGTAACGGAAGCTTATGTACACCAATTAGCATCATGCAAACTACATTTTGTTGTTGAGATTTTGTTATTGTCAAAATGTAGCTTCATGTTTTATGTTTGATGTGCGTAAATGTTGTTCAAATGTGGGACTACAAACAAACATCCTATTTAGAAATCACTGTTTTTGTGATGTCACAGAAACCAACATTTTTACATATGCCTACCTATTCAGCCTGTGGTACATTAGCCCCACCCCTATCACACTGAACTCAGCCTGGGCTGCTTTTTGATACAGCTAATCAGAGCAGGGCTCATTTACATATGTCAGTCTTAAAGGTACAGTAATGATTAAACACTATTTGGAAAAAAGTATTGGGACACCTGCTCATTCATTGGATATAAAGAGTTTTTTTCTTCTTTTGTTGGACTCTCTACTGTCAAGGGAAGACTTTCTACTAGATGTTAGATGATGGGGGTCTTTATACCCCTCTATCTCATGCCTG
>BRDA01009750.1:19493-33523 GCA_036984385.1 Crenuchus spilurus
AAGTGTTGTATAATGTATCAGCGCACAGTACAGGAGGAAGTGTTGTATAATGTATCAGTGCACAGTACAGGAGGAAGCGTTGTATAATGTATCGGTGCACAGTACAGGAGGAAGTGTTGTATAATTATCTTGTAATGTGTCTTTTCACACAGACTGATGTTTATTTAATCCACAATTCATCACCAGATCTTCAGTAGTATTAATCCTTGCCTCTGCTTTCTCAGGAACAGGGCAGAGTTTGAACTTTGACTTACAGGAGACACAGTCTCACATGCGCATGCTGGAACAGCAGCTGAGTGACCGGCTGGACCCCAGTATGTCCCAGTCGTCTGTTAGGAAACAGCTCTTCCATGGTGAGCAAACCAACCCCAGCCTGCTAAAAGAGTCCATTCGTTTCAGTCAAGTATCTAATGCATGTACCATTGAGCTTATAGATTAAAATAGACAACATAAACTGGTTTTACTGGCACTAATATAGTACTGGAGTAAATACCAACATACAACAAAACATCCTGAGCTGCCAGTTTATTAGATACACCCTCCAGCTTCACTCAGATTGTACAACACTGGACTTCAACATAAAACTTCATCAGATTGTCACACAAATCCTAAAAGTGGAGAAAGAGAACCAAATAAGACAAAATATCAGATTTGGTCATTTATTTATTGAGGAAAATGATCCAATATCACATGTCTGTGAGTGGCAACATCTTTAGGATTATCAGATCATTTGAAGGTCAAATTTGAGTTGATCAATGGGATGACAATCAGGTGTGTGTGAGTGCCCTGTTTTATTTAGAGAACAGAGATCTAGCAAAGTCTGATCTTTACAACAGTGAAGTTCTGGCACCACTCATGGTTTTCAATGCTTTTTGAATGTTAAATTACACTTATGTAACAGATACAGCACAGTATTGTGAACTCTCTTGATCAGGGGAGCCAAAGTCCAGTCCTGGAGGCCGGACTCCTGCATGGTTTAGTGATCTGCCTTATCAAACACACCTGATTCAGCTCAGCAGGTAACGACCAGGTTTAGTTGCCTCTAATCAGAGAAATCATCAAACTGTGCTGAACACTGGTCCTCCAGGACTGCCGTTTGACACCTTTGCTTTGTTAATCAATGGGATGATGATCAGGTGTGAGTGGGTGCCCTGTTTTATTTAAAGAACAGGAAGTCTGATCTTCACTGCAGTGAAACTGGTTCTCAATGCTTTTTGAGTGATAAAGTTCAATTACACCTGTGTAATGAGCTTACATGTCCCGATGCTGTCTATTTTGTAGATCCTTCCCCATCTCCACCTGTTCGGGACACAGGACCCCTCAGCCCAACCTTGTCTGTTGAGCCAGACCACCTTCATCCTTCTGCCAGCGGTGAGACTGTCACCTCTTACAAACCACTAAAAGCACTGAAACTAAAGTATCCTGAACTGAACTAGAGCAGTTACATGGAAATGATAAATCAGTAGAAAGTTAAATAACAACCTACTCATAGATATTAGGCTGTATTTATGATGTAGCAGTGTCCTCCTGTCATTCTCATTTTCTTTCATCACTGTAGATATACCGATCAACTCACATGTCTTCCTGGATCAATATTCTAAAACAAACAGCCCACTTCATTCCACATGACTGAGTAACTGAGCTAATAATTATCCTGAACAGGAACTGAAGAGGGTGAAGTCACGGATGGCTTGTTCGCCTGCAGGACTGGACGTCACGTTGTAGGACATGTGGATGACTTTAGTGCCCTGCAGCAACAGCTTCTGGAGAGCAGGGTGCTCATACGCAAGATAGAGGCCTCTCTGCAGACCAGCAAGGAGATGGTCATACAGGAGGTCAGTTAAAGAACCTGTAGAGCCTTGACTTATATGGCTTTATCAGTGGCTGATGCTGGGGCGATGGCTGATGTACAGGTGTCCCGTTTGCTTGTTTACCCAAACAATTATGACTAACTTTAACACTAATGACGATCTGGTGATGAAATTAGGATTAAATATACCTCAGTCTGTGTGAAAAGGTCTGATGTTACAACATCAGTTCTGTTAGTAAATATGCAGAATAAAGTGATGCTAGCAGTTTCTCACAAGCTTTCTTGCATTACTGGCCTGGTTATTTTTTATTATTTTTTTTACTTTTAGGTTTTTGCCAATTTTTATCCCCTTCCCAGTGTAGTGGTAGCCAATTAGCCCATCCCCTCCGTTAGGCCTCTCCCCATCACTTTGCAATGTCCCTGACTCTAGGAGGGTGCAGGCAAGCACAAGCCTCCTCCACTGCGTGTGATGCAGCCACCGCCTCTTTTTGAACCACCGCTGATACACCGTCACTGGAGAGCCTAACACGCTCGAAGGAAGGCACACAGGGTCCCCAGCTCCAATTGGACCAATCAGTAGACGCCTGAGCCAGCGGACATTGCAACGTGAAAGTGATGGGGAGAATGAGAGCTCCATCTACCCGCCCAGAGAGCCTGGTTATTTGTAATTCAGTGTTTGTTTCTCTCTGATCAGGGTTGTGTGAGGAACTTGCTGACCAGCACTAAGAGTCTGAAGCAGATTCTGGAGGAGACGGGTTCTTTTCTCAAAATGTTCTGGAGAGCAGCTCTGCCTAGCGCTGATGCCACAACACAGCAGCTTCAGAAGGTCAGAAACACAGCGGGTCAGAGCATATCTCTACACTGTACTGCACCTGGGTTATGATTCAGTGTATCTCGATACTGTAAACAAGGCCAAACATCCTGATTTTAAAGACCTTTTCACTAAGGTCAGTGAGGGCGCTTGGCCGGAGAAGTGGGCAGTTGGGTGTTGCGTGCCTTGCTCAAGGACACTTTTGTCTAATTGGGGGATTGAATCACTGTTCAATTCAATCACTGGTCTGATCACATGAATGGTTCTTTAACCATGTGTGAAAAGATATTAAGGCAGTTTCCAGTCAACATGGTCTGTGGTTTAAACACTATACATAAAGCACATCATATAAACTCTGCATTAAAAATCAATGGCCATGGGTTCAGAGTGGCTCACTGGACTAAAGGGAGGATCGCAAGGTTACAATTCAGTATATGTGTTTTTGAGAATTGATATAGTATCACTAAATATAACATTGCAATACTCAAGTGTATCAATATATTCTCACACCCCCATTTCCATTCAGGGAGTGGCACATAAAATACAATAATATAAAATAAAAATAACACAATTCTGATTAGAAAAAAATAAACTGCATGACAGCAGCTGTGTTCATTTTATTCATGACGTGACACATGACCCATGTTTCAGTGCATATATGCATATATTTGCCTGTGTAGGTCTGTCCCTTAGTGAACCTTGTTCTTGCTTTCCTGTATCAACATGCTTTTTACATTCTGTGTACTTTTGTGACACATGCTTATGTTTTCACCTGTGCCCCGCCCTAGCCACGCTCCTTGTTATCATGTCCACCTGTGTCTCGTGTTCCACCTGTCTCTGCCCTGATTACCCCGTGCATGTGTGTCCATCCCTCTCCTTATGTCCCTTCGTCTGGTCTCATTTCTTTCTATGTCATGTTCTATGTCACGATCTCTGGTTATATTCAAACCTGTGTGTTTACATCTGCCTACCTACATTAACACTCTGTGTATTTTGGTAGCGTCACTGTTAGTATTTTAGATTGAACATTTATTTCTGCATCATGGGACGTAGGAATATAGTAGATATGTGCTTTGAGCTAGCATTAGCATTGAACTATTGTTTAACAAGGATCTTTTTTTCCAAAGACATGTTGTCTATGGACTAATATCTCCTATTCTAGTGATTAATAGTGTTTATTGAGGTAGTTTATAGACTAATATCTCCTATTCTAGTGATTAATAGTGTTTATTGAGGTTGTTTATGGACTAATATCTCCTATTCTAGTGATTAATTGTGAGTATTGAGGTAGTTTATGGACTAATATCTCATTCTAGTTATTAATAGTGTTTTTTGAGGTAGTTTATGGACTAATATCTCATTCTAGTGATTAATAGTGTTTATTGAGGATGTTTATGGACTAATATCTCATATTCTAGTGATTAATAGTGTTTATTGAGGATGTTTATGGACTAATATATCTTATTCTAGTGATTAATAGTGTTTATTGAGGTTGTTTATGGACTAATATATCTTATTCTAGTGATTAATTGTGTTTATTGAGGTTGTTTATGGACTAATATCTCCTATTCTAGTGATTAATTGTGTTTATTGAGGTTGTTTATGGACTAATATCTCCTATTCTGGTGATTAATTGGGTTTATTGAGGTTGTTTATGGACTAATATCTCCTATTCTAGTGATTAATAGTGTTTATTCAGGTTGTTTATGGACTAATATCTCCTATTATAGTGATTAATTGGGTTTATTGAGGTTGTTTATGGACTAATATCTCCTATTCTAGTGATTAATAGTGTTTATTGAGGTTGTTTATGGACTAATATCTCATTTTCTAGTTATTAATAGTGTTTATTGAGGTAGTTTATGGACTAATATCTCCTATTCTAGTGATTAATAGTGTTTATTGAGGCTGTTTATGGACTAATATCTCATTCTAGTGATTAATAGTGTTTATTGAGGCTGTTTGTGGACTAATATCTCCTATTCTAGTGATTAATAGTGTTTATTGAGGATGTTTATGGACTAATATCTCCTATTCTAGTGATTAATAATGTTTATTGACAATGTTTATGGACTAATATATCTTATTCTAGTGATTAATTGTGTTTATTGAGGCTGTTTATGGACTAATATCTCCTATTCTAGTGATTAATAGTGTTTATTGAGGTTATTTATGGACTAATATATCTTATTCTAGTGATTAATTGTGTTTATTGAGGTTATTTATGGACTAATATATCTTATTCTAGTGATTAATTGTGTTTATTGAGGCTGTTTATGGACTAATATCTCCTGTTCTTGTGATTCATGATCATGATCTATGGTTGTATTCCCACCTGTTTGCTTACATCCTGCCTCCTACCTATAATGTTGACACTGTGCATTTTGTCAGTATCACGGTTAGTATGTTAGATACAGAGCTGCCCACTGCTTCTCCTCTTGTGATATAAACTTTACTGACCTCACATTTCATCATGTGTGTAGGAGCAGTGTTTGAGAGAAGAGGTCTTCTCTCTGAGGAGGAAATTGTCTGAACAGGAGCAGGCTCTAAGGGACACTATGGAGACATTAAGAAGCTCCAACCGCACCAAGGACAGCATGGAGCAATTCATCGTCAGCCAGTGTAAGCATTGGCAGCATCTCTTCTTCTCTCATCTGTGCCCTATTATTTCTGTTTTCCTTTAGTTTTTTCTCTCCACAACAGCTTTTCTCTCTTGTCTGCTCACAGTGTCCAGAACGAGAGACGTGCTAAAAAAGGCTCGCACAAACCTGGAGGTGAGTTCACTCTGTCACACCTTCACTGCAGCTGCCATTCTCTATATCCACTCACAGCCTCTCACCTCACATAGCTTCCGGCACCGTGAAGCTTTAAAAACACAGCTTTCTCCCTCCAGCTTGTTACCATTTTGCTTTTGTTTTCCTATTTTACTGGAATGTAATTACACATTTCAGTAAATAATGACTTCACATGAATGTACCCACACTGTTGCTCAAAGGTTTGAAGCATGAAAACACACTTTTGGTTCACTTTATTGTCTGTTTAGAGACTGAAAATCTAAAATAATGATTATGTTTTAAAAGCAGTGTAAATAGAAAGCTAAGGAATCAGAGTAGATGTGAGAAGAGCATGTTGTGACCATTAGAAGAAGGCAGTCCTGATGTTCACTGCACTGTTCATATCTCCATTGTTTGTTTTTGTGCTTTCACTTTCTTCTCTTTCACTGGCTATTTCTTCCTTCTTTTTTCCTCAACCTTTGAGTTCTTCCAGAAGAATGAGCTCAGGATCTCCTCTATAAGCTGCTCCTTTCCTAGTCCCTCCCCTCAGTCTTCCTCCTCCACTCCTCCCTGGCCTGCTAGAGGTACAGCCCTGACCTGCTCAGCCTCTGAGAGTGTGTGTCTGTGTGTTAGTGCACGTCAAACCACAAACATGTATCTAACATTGAGATCTGTGAGAAAGTGTATTGTTTCCACTTATATGCTTGTTTTTTGTGTTATTGTAACATAAGCGTATAAAAATGAGTCAGCTTGCATGTTTATGGTTGTAGTAACTTCAGGCTCCTGCAGATGGTGCTGCGCAAGAATGATCAGGCTATAAATACCTGTGTGATGTGAGACAGTGAGAGTGAGACAGATAGAGAGATACAGGCAGGGTGAGACAGACAGACAGAGTGAGACAAGAGAGAGTGAGAGAGACAGAGAGTGAGCGAAAGAGACAGTGAGTGAGAGAGAGAGAGTTGGAGAGAGTGAGACAGAGAGAGATACAAAGTGAGACAGCGAGAGACACACAAAGAGACGGAGAGAGAAACAAAGAGATAGTGAGACAAGAGAGAGAGATACAGAAAGAGTGAGACAGGAGAGAGAAGGGGAGAGTGAGACGGTGAGTGAGAAAGAGACAAAGGGAGAGTGAAACACAGACAGTCAGAGAGAGGGAGACAAAAAACACAGACAAAAAGAGAGTGAGACAGAGATACAAAGTGAGACAGAGAGAGACACACAAAGAGAGACAGAGAGGCCGTAAGTGAGAGAGACAAAGAGAGAGTGAGACAAGAGAGAGATACAAAAAGACAGACAGGAGAGAGAAGGTGAGCGAGACAGTGAGAAAGAGAGACAAAGAGAGAGTGAGATGGAAGAAACAAAAAGAGTGAGACAGTGAGAGAGAGAGAGAGAGAGAGACAGAGAGAGATACAAAGTGAGACAGAGAGAGATACAAAGTGAGACAGAGACACACAAAGAGACGGAGAGAGAGAGACAAAGAGAGGCCGTAAGTGAGAGAAACAAAGAGAGAGTGAGACAAGAGAGAGAAGGTGAGAGAGAGAGACAAGAGAGAGATACAGAGAGAGTGAGACAAAGAAAGAGTGAGATGGAAGAAAGAAAGAGGGAGTGAGAGAGAGAGATACAGAAAGAGTAAGACGGAAGAAACAGAGGGAGTGAGAGAGAGAGAGAGAGAGACAAAAAAGAGACAGAGAGGTTGAGTGAGACAGAGAGAGAGAAAGAGTGAGCGAGAGAGAGACAGTGAGTGAGAAAGAGACAGAGTGAGACACAAAGAAAGAGTGAGACAGAGGGAGAGATACAAAGTGAGACGGAGAGACACACACACAGAGACAGTGAGACAGAGAGAGGAAGATAACAGAGGAATATAAACTAAAAAATCTCATTTCAAATGTAGGCGTAACCACCATACAGTGCAACATTAAAAAATGAGAATATTGTGAAAAAGTTCATTGTTTATAATTTAATACAAAAAGTTAAACTCATGCTCTGAATAGTGGCTCAGTGGACTAAGGTGCTTACACTCTGTCCCGAGGATCACCGGTTGATCGTGTTCTCACTCACTGTGATGCTGGCTGGCTCAGATGTCTGTTAGCTGATGCATCAGAACTGGGGGGTCCAGCGCTTTCCTCTGAGCGAAGGAGGAGGAGGCATGTGCTTGTCCTCACCCCCATTTCAGTGTTGGGAGCATTACAAGTGATTGGGAGAGTCCTAGTGATTGGATGGGTTAAAACTGGGGAGAAAATTGCGCTCATTTATTCATTTATTTAAAGGGGTAAACTCGTATTCATTAAATGTAAAGTCACTTATTTCAGGTCTTTTTTTTATAATATTGATCAGTACGACTCGTCACTCAGGAAATCCAGAATTTCAAATGAATAGAATATTTCATTTTAGAGTAAATTACTATTTAAACAGTAACAACATTAAAACAAGACCCTGAAATGTGACTTTTCATGTAATGAATATAAAATGCAGCTGAATTATGAACTTTTTGACCATATTCTAATAGGGTCAATGCTCTAGTATGTCCTTGCTTTAGTTAAATGTCTGCGCTGTGTAATAACAGCTTTCCTCTCTGGCCTCAGGTGAAGTCCCAAGTGTCTCCGGCAGCTCCTCTTGTGGTGGAAGTTTTGTGAGTCCTGCTCAGGGTCTCAGGCCAGGCAGGTCTGTCCTGTGGCCCGTGTGTTTTAGCACACAGCGCCCTCTGGAGGTCTGTTCTCCACTAACACGCTCACCATTCAGCACTGCTGTGTCTCCGCTGTGCTGAGTTCATCTCACGGCTCCAGCACCTAAAGCTTTATGAATGTCGGGGCTGTTTGGCTCAGGTGTCTGAGAGAAAAGTGCTGAACTGGACTTAAGTGTTCATCAGTTCCACATGAATAAAATACAGTTACACTCCAGTTATTTTAACCATGTTGGAGGAAGGTGCGCGTTTGAATTACAGCATCACGTTTGTTTGTCAGTGTAGGTGATGCTGTACTTGTGGGTTCTGATGTACTGGTTCCTCTCCTCGAGTGCTCTCCTGTAGGTACAGACACATGGCCTTTAAAAAGGCTGAAGGTGAATGAAATGGATGGGTATAAAGGTGTATCTATGTACAGACTAGCCTTAAAAGGCTTACTTCCATTTGCCTGTATAGTTCATGTCAAGCTTAAAGAATATACACAGTCATATTAGATTATTATGACCACCTCCTTGTATCTACTGTACACTCAGCTCCACTGACCATAGAGGTGCAGTTTGTACAGACTGTAGTTCATCTGTTTCTCTGTGTACCTGTTCTTCAATGGTCAGGTACCCCCACAGAGCTGATGGATCATTCTCTGTGACACTGACGTGGTGGTGGTGTTAAACACTGTTCCGCTCACTGTCCACACACACCTACCTTGTTGTTCTTGTAGATGTAAAGTCAGAGACAGCAGCTCAGCACAGTTGGTCCTCTAGTCCTGACACAGTTGGCTGGATGGTGCACAGACTAACACACCACCACCACATCACTGCAGTGCTAAGAATGATCTCCCTGCTCTGTGGGGTGTCCTAGACATTGAAGAACAGGGTGAACAAAGTGTACAGAGAAACAGACGGGCTACAGTCTGGACTACAAAATGCATCTGTATGGTTAGTGGAGCTCAACTGGACAATGAATGTGGATACAAGGAGGTGGGCATAATATTCTGATATGACTGTATACGGCCAATACTGACGATATGGTATGCTTGTCATAAGCATGCAGTGCCACATGACAGCTTAGTAAGCTAATATTCGGGTTTAGACTTGGGTTATTCAAGGCCTATGAACAATAATAACGGGTTTAAACTTATTAAAACAGCAATACTGAGTGTGCGAGATCACTACTGATAGACCTTTTACACTGTAACCACAACACCGAGCGATGGTGCAATGCTGTCATATAGGATTTGGAGAATGAAAGGGTTGTTCTAGTTTTTAAACGTGAAAGACGCAGTGAGGAAATCTGCTGTTGCTTCACGGATCTTAATCTGTGCGATTGCCAAAGCTTGTTCCTCTCATTTCATAGTTACCTTCTCAGTCCTGGTTATGATGCCCCCCCCTGCACTGTACTTTTTGTTTTAATGGGGTCACAAACAGAAAACATTTACATACATCCGTCTTAAAACACAAATCAAAATCAGCCCATTATAACTCATTCACAGTACTCAGAAAATAAAAAATACAGCAGAAATGTAGGAGAATATCTCATTAAGTCCTTATAATCATGTCTGGCCATCTCTGTTTTTAGGTGTGGGAGATCTATAGGACATTCACTTGACCTCACAGCAATAGTAAACACTCCGTCATGTGCTTACAGATCACTAACGACTTCATGAACAAAGTAAACCATCAAGAAAACTTTTATGTTGTGTTTTCTACAAACTTGGCGGTGTTGGGTTTGTTCGCAGCCTTTACCCAGCCCCTTTACCCACACTCAGTAGCCAGCCCCTTTACCCACCCGCAGTAGCCAGCCCCTTTACCCACCCGCAGTAGCCAGCCTTTTTACCCACCCTCAGTAGCCAGCCCCTTTACCCACCCGCAGTAGCCAGCCCCTTTACCCACCCGCAGTAGCCAGCCCCTTTACCCACCCGCAGTAGCCAGCCCCTTTACCCACCCTCAGTATGCAGCCTCTTTAACCAACCTCTTTACACAGACTTTCTGCCTGTCCACTTTACCCTTTGGGACTTTGCAGGAGGGTGGCACATTCACCTTTCAGTGCTGAGGTCTTGGGTCCCCATCTGGGTGGCTTCTCTGTGTTGCCCAGGAATGGATTAGCGCCCTGTCTTGGGTTTGGCTAGGATAGTAATGCCCTGTGCCTGGTGAAGGGGTAGGGGACTAACCCCGACCCTGAGCAGGGTTAAGCAGATAATAGATGGATGGGTGGACTTTACATGAATCACACACCATGTTGAGCGTTACGAGTATTCCCATTCATTTTTTGAACAGTGACCAGTTTCCACTGCTTTAAAGTCTCTACTTTAACTGTTTAGTGGCTCACCTGCTTCCATTATAGTGGCCACAGTTTTTCAGCATGAGATTAAAATGAAAGACAAAAATGCAGAGATCCCTCAGAATCAGGACTGAGAAGCAACACAATGTGGAGCTAAACGGCTGAACAGCTGATCCTTTTATATGATTATTTTTGGGAAATAATGACAAAGTATTTTCAAATAACTTTTTAAATAATTGGTCACAAAAAGGTAGAAATATGTTTTATTAGTTGGTGTATAATTGGTACTTCATGTTGATGGACCATGTTTTTGACTACTTTTCTAGAACAGATGTATAAAGTCATATCTGAGTATTATGAACCCTGGTTTGGCCCGGAAACGTCACAGATGCCACCTGACATGGTTTGCTGCTATAAATAAGTGAGCACCAGTCAGTTGTAGCAGAGTGTAAAATCGTCATCATGGAGGACGTGATGTGACTGATGTCCATGATGTACCAGATGAAGCACGGTGGAGGTAGTATCTCAGAAACTACTAACTTTGTGGGATGTTCTAGAGCCGCTGTAGTAAAGGGACTGAGAATGGACATGTAGTACCAACAGTGGTGCCACAAGTGTCATTGATGCCAGAGGGGAAGTCTGGCAAGTGGTACAGGGCAATGGGCACAGAGTGAACCAGTTAACCTCTAGAAAGAACAGGAAAGTGTTGAGAATCATGACGAGTGAAGACTCAGAGTTAAGTGTTTATTCCCATTATTAGATAGATGGTCATAATATTCTGATATGACTATGTAGTTACTGACACTGATACGATTTGCTCCAAGACAATCACTGACAAAATGTTGGTCAAAACACTGTAGAATAAAAAATGTGTATTTCTCTGGTTCAGTATTTTATTAAAGCGACTTGTTTTATATGTACAAGTCTATCAGGTGCCATGAAATGTGTTTAGTGCACTTGACTTGCTGTAAGGCTGAATCCAAACGACATGATGCAATAGCTTTTGTAATGTGTAGAAATGTCAAAATACTTGAGCTTCAAAGCCCTTTTTATGCCAAACTGGATCTCACAAACACTACAATCTCCTCTGACGTGTGTGTGAAATTCTTTTTTTTAAAAGCAAAAATAAAAGCTCAGTATCAGACCAAAGCGTAAGACAAATCACGTTCAGAGTAATGATACTGTCCCAGGTCCCACAGATAAACTGTGCTTGTATAGAAACAGGGGATGTCAGTATTAACATGGAAAGAGAATAAAGAGTTTGTCTGTTTGTATATGTGTGCGGTTACTGTAATTTGGGGTTTATTCTGTCTATGCATGTGCGCTTTAAGGAAAAGGGATGTGCTGGAGTATTTTAATAAAAATAAAAGGGAAGATAAACTCTTGTTTGTTTTTTTCTCACTGAATAAACAGGACTTTTAAACTGATTCATTATTCATTCACACTGCATATACGAGGCTGTCAGAAACGTCATTATATTAAACCTGTTGTCTTATAAACACACTGTACTCAGTCACTGTCCCCACATTAACTGCTGTGCAGGTTTGAATATGTTACATCAGTCCATTTATGACTGCAGCGCAACAAAAAATGGCCACCCTACTTATATACATGAATGAAGAGCAGCGTGCGGCGATTGTTTTGGTGTGAAGTTGTGGCTGGTGATGATCTTTATCAGAGACTATCTACAGTGAGCATATTCATGTGAGCACTCTTTGTTTATAGAGACCAAATAGGCATTTTCACACATTCCTGGGCTGCTAATCTTCCACTGGCATATCCAGAATTCTGTTGTTGAATGACAGGGAAAAAAGCTCCATGTTCTGACTCGTGCTGAAAAATGTGTCTGCTTATTGATGCTCCTCATATATATATATATATATATATATATATATATAATCAGAAAAGTAGACCCTTTAAGTATGGACTATTGGAGTATTAAATATGGCATGTTAAGCTTGATTTCTGTAATGATTTGATTAATAATGACATAACTCAACAGCTGTATGTCAGATACAGAATGAAAAGCACCAAGTTTATTGAACTATTTAATATATTGACTTTAATGTAAACAGGAACATTTTTAATAACTAACTTGGGGGGGAAAAAGGCAACATAAGTTATGACTGTTACCATACGGACAGAACACAGTAAATCATATAAGGCACATTAACCTCTCTTTGCAATAGTGTGCAAAATGCTGTGCAATGTGAGAACACAAGAGGGCGTATTCAGCACCACTCAAACATGGGGTCATTAACATTTTTCATGACAGCACACTTTCATTTATAAAGGGAATTCCTGTTACCTCTCATATAATCCTCAAACACTGCTGCTGAGGTTGTTTATGGACCAATATATCCTATTCTAGTGTATCCACCATATTCCTATGTCCCATATTGCCTAAATAGCAGTGACACTGTCCTACCTTCCCTTCTACCATAGAAGATTAAGTATCTCAAGAAATAAAAAAATCTTCTGACCTACTGTCAGAATGCTGTCAAGGAAAATTCTGGCCGACCCCAAACTTTTGAGTGGTGGTGTATGTATAGTGTTTTGCATATCAAACAAATAGTCTTTTTTCAATTTATACTCTGCAAAAGTGGACAGTGTATGCTGGAGGTACAGCATCCAGAGACGAGGTGTGAAGCTTGTGCGGATGAGACGGGGTTAACACAGTCCACAACAGGTCAACCTGAGTAAGTCTGGACGGACTTTGGGTCACTGCATAACAAATAGTAACAGGATGACTTGAATTAATTGTACTGAACAGTGCAGTGGTGCAGCCCTCTTTAACCAAAGGCGGGCATTAGAGCTGGGCAATACGGCCAGTAAAATCATATCACAATATTTCTCTTGATTTTGACAATAACGATAACGTAGGTACAACATACAACACATTAAATTATTCCTAATAAAAGAAAATGTAAAAAAAACCTACAGTGCCAGTCAAATGTTTGGACACACCTTCACATTCAATGTTTTTATTGTGTTCCTACATTGTAAATGAACACTGAAGTCATCCAGACTATGAAGGAACACACAAGGAATCATGTAGTAAACTTAAAAGTGTTAAACAAACCAAAACATGTTTTAGATTTTACTTCAAAGTAGACACACAACTTGACAAGGCACAGTTAACTGAAAGCCATTCCAGGTGACTACCTCATAAAGCTGACTGAGAAAATGCCAAGAAAGCTGCATCTAAGCAAGAGGTGCCTACTGTAAATAATGTAAAATATAAACATATTCTGGTTTGTTTAACCCTGTTTTGTTTACTAAATAATTACAGATGTATTTATTCATAGTGTTGATGACTTTAGTATTAATCTACAATGCAGAACATTTTTACATCATGAAAAAGCACCAAACTTTTGATTAGTACTGTGTTTTCAGTAAATATGTATTTGGACAGTTTACTGTAACTAAGAAAACATAAAGCTGGACTTTTTGTGTTTCTACATCATTTAAACACAGCAGCTGCCTTTTATATGGTGTGAACATTTCATGAAGAACAGACTAACAGAAATGCTCCAAAACTAAATGGTGTTACATTACTGTACATACAAAAACATTTCTGCCTCCTCATGTAAAGTTTACTGACTTTAGACAGCGATGAGCTATACGACACCACAGCTAATAAAGTCAGAAAAATGGAAATGGAAATGATGTATTAGC
>BRDA01009750.1:42672-64981 GCA_036984385.1 Crenuchus spilurus
GGATAAGATCACTAATTATCACAAATAACTCCAACAAATACCTGATTATATAGGATAAGATCACATTAATCACTAGAATAGGATATATTAGTCCATAAACAACCTCAATAAACACTATTAATCACTAGAATAGGAAATATTGTCCATAAACAACCACAATAAACACAATTAATAGAATAGGAGATATTAGTCCATAAACAACCTCGATAAACACTATTAATCACTAGAATAGGAGATATTAGTCCATAAACAACCTCAATAAACACTATTAATCACTAAAATATGATATTTTAGCCCATAAACAGCCTCAATAAACACTATTAATCACTAGAATAGGAGATATTGTCCATAAACAACCTCAATAAACACTATTAATCACTAGAATAGGATATATTAGTCCATAAACAACCTCAATAAACACTATTAATCACTAGAATAGGAGATATTGTCCATAAACAACCACAATAAACACTATTAATCACTAGAATAGGAGATATTGTCCATAAACAACCTCAATAAACACTATTAATCACTAGAATAGAAGATTAGTCCATAAACAACCACAATAAACACTATGAATCATTAGAATAGGAGATATTGTCCATAAACAACCACAATAAACACTATTATTCACTAGAATAGGAGATATTAGTCCATAAACAACCTCGATAAACACTATTAATCACTAGAATAGGAGATATTGTCCATAAACAACCACAATAAACACTATTATTCACTAGAATAGGAGATATGTCTCAAACACATTATGAGGCTGTTAAATGCAAGTCATTAACTCTGGACAAGGTACAGCTGTTAACTGACTACCTCATAAAGCTGACTGAGACAATGCCAAGAAAGCTGCCTTATAAGCATATAACCATTTGTTAATATGAGAAGTGATTTTAAAAGGTCTCAACAATAGTGTGTGTGTGTGTGTGTGTGTGTGTGTGTACAAGTGGATATAAGCTTACAGAAGACCTGGTAGATTAAATGGGATGATGTAAGAAGCCCTCAGCCTGTGACACCTGACCTCAGGCACCTGGCAAAGACCAAACCGCAGGTCAAACTGTGTCACATGACTAATTCAGCACTAACTCTCCACTCTACCACAGCTAATCTAGCTAATAATAGCAGTACCACAATGACTCTGACACTGGACTTTTACTTCACTGTAACCTTGATCCTTATCCCTGGGATTTTATGCAATGGTCTTATGTAAGATTGCCAAGTTTAACAGCACACTTGCACCATCACTGAAGGCTAGATCCAGTTCTTCACGGCAGACCTTGTCATTGTATAGAGAGACCTGTTCTATATTTCTACAGTTATGGCACAACAGCTTGTTCTGAGTCATTAGACTGGATGAGATATACTATACGAAGTATAACAGCACGGACACAGCATCACTTCGCTCTACATGTGGGTCCTATTAACTAGTGTGCAGGAAAATCGACCTCAAGCGTGAAATTCATTTACTGTGTTTTACTTCTAAAACAGCACATAAGAGATGCATGATACAATAAGAAATATTAGTCCATTAACAACCTCAGTGAACTCCACACTACAATAAGAGATATTAGTCCATTAACAACCTCAGTGAACTCTACACTACAGTAAGAGATATTAGTCCATTAACAACCTCAGTGAACTCTACACTACAGTAAGAGATGTTAGTCCATTAACAACCTCAGTGAACTCTACACTACAGTAAGAGATGTTAGTCCATTAACAACCTCAGTGAACTCTACACTACAGTAAGAGATATTAGTCCATTAACAACCTCAGTGAACTCTACACTACAATAAGAGATATTAGTCCATTAACAACCTCAGTGAACTCTACACTACAGTAAGAGATATTAGTCCATTAACAACCTCAGTGAACTCTCTATTACAATAAGAGATGTTAGTCCATTAACAACCTCAGTGAACTCTACACTACAGTAAGATATATTAGTCCATTAACAACCTCAGTGAACTCTACACTACAGTAAGATATATTAGTCCATTAACAACCTCAGTGAACTCTACACTACAGTAAGAGATATTAGTCCATTAACAACCTCAGTGAACTCTACACTACAGTAAGAGATATTAGTCCATTAACAACCTCAGTGAACTCTCTATTACAATAAGAGATGTTAGTCCATTAACAACCTCAGTGAACTCTACACTACAGTAAGATATATTAGTCCATTAACAACCTCAGTGAACTCTCTATTACAATAAGAGATGTTAGTCCATTAACAACCTCAGTGAACTCTACACTACAGTAAGAGATATTAGTCCATTAACAACCTCAGTGAACTCTACACTACAGTAAGAGATATTAGTCCTTTAACAACCTCAGTGAACTCTACACTACAGTAAGAGATATTAGTCCATTAACAACCTCAGTGAACTCTACACTACAATAAGAGATATTAGTCCATTAACAACCTCAGTGAACTCTACACTACAATAAGAGATATTAGTCCGTTAACAACCTCAGTGAACTCTACACTACAATAAGAGATATTAGTCCGTTAACATCCTCAGTGAACTCTACACTACAATAAGAGATATTAGTCCATTAACAACCTCAGTGAACTCTACACTACAGTAAGAGATATTAGTCTATTAACAACCTCAGTGAACTCTACACTACAGTAAGAGATATTAGTCTATTAACAACCTCAGTGAACTCTACACTACAGTAAGAGATATTAGACTATTAACAACTTCAATGAACTCTACACACTAGAATAAAAAATTAGTCCATAAACCACCTCAGTTTCCACCTCTTTTCCAATTGCTATCGATCCATCGACACTGGGCAGCCAACATGCTCAGAGGAAAGTGCAGGATCCCCAGTTCTGATGGATCACCTGGCAGACACCTGAGCCAGCACACATTACTTAATAGTGATGGCCAGAGAGCGCCATCTACAGTACCAGTACCAGTTTTGCTCTCTCAGGCTCTGGCTGTCAATGGCAAGCAGCATGACTGGGATTCGAAGTAGTGATCCTCTGATCACAGCGTCAGTACCTTAGTCTGCTGAGCCACTTGGCTAAAATGCAAAATGTTGATGGTTTTTGTTGACAAATCTTTAAAATCCATCATTTATGGTTTGTATAAGAACAAAATGTGGAATACTGATCTGCAATATAATTATATAATTTACTGCTAAAAATGTAGCACTTCAAGATTTTTTTAATCCCAGAAATAATTTATTCCAGACTGCACAGCACTGAAGCAACTTTATGTAGGCTCATCTCACTGAGCTCAGATGACTCTGCCCTTTTATGTGTATCTTAGAAAACAAGAAAGTTGTGAAGGTAAAGTATTTTTTTTTTCCACCAGCCGGTCCAGCCTGTTTAAGAGGATAAAGAAGTATTGATGAGCTGAAAGAGATACTGTATGGTGACTGTAAATACTGACCTTCCTCAAGGAGAGCACAGGAAGTAGATGTATTAATGTTTATATTAATTTATTCTGAAGTTTATGCAGTTTCAAGCAACATAAACATATGGTCAGATTCATACATTTACTCAGCTGGTCCTGACAGCACAGTGATGCCTAACAACCAAGCGGTTCCCATGCAGATATACTTAAAAAATATCATGAAAAAGTACATTTGTGTTCATTATTTAATTCAAAAATGCTAAACGGGCATATTTTATTTACATTACATGTAAAGTGGCAAGTCTTTTTTTATTTAATGTTGATGATGTTTGAATAGTAATTTATTCAAAAATGCAAAATAAAAAGATTCTAATAATTTGTAATTCTGATTATGAGCTATAAGAAACAAAAAATGGTTAAAATTAGTCACTTTTTGTGTCATTTATTATTATTATTATCATTATTATTATTATTATTATTATTATTATAAAATATGAGTTTATGGGAGCTTTTGAATTTAATTATGAACAATACATTTTTTTAGATGCACTAGTATTTGAGCCATCTGGCTATTATTCAGTTATTAATTAGTGTGAGATATTTAAAAGCTTTCCTATTAATTAAAATGATATTGGGAAAGATTCCTGGATAAAGATGAAGCCTAGTCCTGAGCTAGATTTGTCATTTAAAAGAAGAAAATAGTCCAGGACTAAACTTAATGCCTGTCTGAGAAACTGTCCCAGTGTCATTTGTACCCTTTTATTAACTAAGTTAATTGGGTTCCATGTCCCGGCTCTTGGGGCTGGTTTCCTGGACAGGGACTAAGCTAAGACCTTCTTGTCAATGGAAAATCTTCATTCAGAATGTAATGTAGTCCAGGACTAGGTTTAAGGGGTTAACTCTGAGAAGAAACTGCAGATCACCTACCACATCTACCTCCACCTCGTACATGGCCCCGTCCTCGAAGTCGATGAGGAACCATTCCCCTTTAGGCTGCTGCTGCAGCAGAGCCATGCTAACCCAGTGCTGCCAGCTTCTCTGCTGCTGGTCGCATCTGAGAGCTGCAGTGAAGACGTTCCTACAGCCGTCACAGTGTGGTGGAGCACCCTTACCCTGCCTGATCCTGTCCAAGCACTTCCCAAAGTAATCTCAGAACAGGACGCATTACAATTAGCTTAGCCATGCTTAACCACACAGCAATGAGCGAGGCTTCCCACGTCAAAAGGTCACGTAGAGGTTAAATACTAGACTGTTACTGATGAAAACAGCCAAACTTTAGACCTCTGGGTGGATCGATTTGAAAGATTTTCACTGGATTGCTGCTCAGTTTGTGTTATAGACAGTCATATCAGAATATTATGACCACTTAACAGTGGAAATCTCTTGGACTGGCTCAGTGATGGTCCCTGACACTTTCCTGTTCATTATAGAGGTTAACTGGTCCACTGTGATGTTGATTGCTCCGTACCACTCGACAGAGTTATTGTTCTCCTCTGGTACCAATGACACGTATGTCACTGGGAGACACTCGGTGTACAAGAAGTCCATTCTCAATACACCTTCACTATAGAACATCACACACAGTTAGTGGTTTCTGAGATACTACCTCCACCATGCTTCACTGTTACTCTATTATAACTGTATATCAGTCACATCACGTCCTTTGTTCATGATGATGGTTTTACACTCTGATACACCTGACTGCTGTGCTCACTTATTTACACCTGCAGCGAACCCTGTCACATGACATCTGTGACATTCCGGGCTGAGTTTATTCCAAACCAGGTGTTTTGGTGAGTGAATACAGTTAGTAGCAACAGCCAAAAATATTTATTTTCCAACACTGAGACAACATCTGCCTGGAAAATCTTACAGTTGCTTATGAATGGGACGAAAATGATCAGACGAGTTAGCTAAAAAACAGCAGGTAATTTAGCCTGTCATTTTCTCAACGGACGATGGAAAAAGACATGGTGCATCCGAATGGGAATAAAATCACTGAGGACCTCCTGTAAAACACAAAATTACAGCAGGAGCAAAGTTAACTATATTAAGAGTTACTCATTCTATCACATCACTTTGCTCCCTTCGTATGCTGTGTTCAGACAGCCCGAATCCAATTTTTGTTCTGTCCAGATTGATTTTTGGTAGTCCAGACAGTCAAAAACCACATGAAATCCAACTTTTGCAAATCTGATCTAAGCCACATTTGGAGATGGCTTGAAATGTGATCAGATGTGTGCAGATTCGTCTCAGTGCGGACACTCTGGCCACTTAAATTAGATTTGAAGTGCCTATCACTTCATTCACAATGCAACAAAGAACGACATGTCAAGCAAAAAGTAATGGATCCAAAGAAAATCCCAGGTTGCCAGGTCCTGAAAAACTCTCCAGCCCACTGTCTGACAGAAAGCCGGCCTACACAAACTTAAAACTATCTTATGTTAGTCTTTAATCTGTATTTTCAGACGCACCACTGGACTCTTCTAATATTAGAAAGTCTGTCTAAGGCATCTCCAACATGACTATATTTCCACTGCGTGATTATAAGAGTTTTTAGTAGTCACAGTACATTTTAAAGTAGTCCAAAAACCAGCACCCCACCACCTCTGAAATTTACCCACAAGAGCATTAAAATAAATTCCTCAATATTGCGGGAAAACTACAAATCTGGCAACTCTGAAGCCACGTCACCAGTGTGCCTGTAACTACTGACACCTGCACTGTTGTCACAGAAACCCAAACATAGCCATAGACTCTCCATTAAAAGAACTCATCTCTCCATCTCTTCTGCCTTTTCTTAGTCAAGTACTGTCAAACAGCAGGAGATATTAATGGCAAATCAAGCAGATTAAGTACCCACCTGACTCTGTGCGTGTGTGTGTGTGTGTGTGTGTGTGTGTGTGTGTGTGCTTAGTGAGTCCTCATTAGAACCTCTCTTTCATTAACCACATTCACTAATAACCAGTCAATGGGTAAACAGTGGCCTACACAACTGGTTTCTCAGGTCCAGTGATCACAATAAGTATATATAATGATCTAATACTCCAACAATCACATCAGCAGTGCTGTCATTACACAGCTAGCACATCATGAATTGCATGTGAGGGGACTTACAGTGGAGTGTTTCCAGTAGCGAATGATCTCCTCCAGGTCCGTGGCTGGATTAAAGAGGAAGTGCGCCCTCCACTCGTTCCAGTCTACCGTCATGGTGCCGTCCACATCAATGCTGGAAGATATTTGTTAAATACAATTTATTAATTTGTTAAATGCTCAATTTCTTTACAATGTTTAATCCTCAAACAAAAATGAGTTACACTACAGCAAGTCTAGAGTCCCATAAAGTTAATGGCTTCTGAGCCTCCACCATGCTTCACTGTTACTATAATAATGTACATCAGTCACATCACGTCCTTTGTCCATGATGATGGTTTTACACTCTGTTACAGCTGACTAGTGTTCTCACTTATTTATACCTGCAGTAACCCTGTCAGGTGGCATCTGTGACCTCCCGGCCCAAACCATTATATATATTCTGGTTTACTTTGATAATGGTATCATTGTGTCATTTTTAACACCCTAGTAAACATTAAAATACAGTCCATATATGGAATCTAAAGCGATGTCACAGGAAGCAAGACTTCTTTATATATTCACCTATTCAGCCTACAGAGGTTTAGCTAAGCTCATTCATGCTGATGTGATTCAGTCCATACTGCTTCTTAAATTAAGTGCAACACAAAGCAGCCAATCACAACAAAGCAGCTTTACATAAAACCACATTTAAAGCAGAAAAACAGTCTGGTTAACCTTAAGTGATAGTCATTTTTTTATGAATTACAACTAATTAACCCTTTAACATCCTCACTAAAAAAAGAAGCAATTTTTTTTTTTTTTTTTTTTTGGGGGGGGGGTGGGGGGTGGGGGGGGAACGTGGCAACAATAAAAACACCACAATTTTTAAAAATGTACACTTTTAACATAAAATGAGATGCACATTATGGTAAAATCAGAACATAAAATACAAAAACTGTGCAATAAGATGCTGATTTTGTTCACTTTTTAAACATCACACTCATCTGTGTAATGGTACAACAGCAGTAATGGCTTTTCAGCATCTGATCCATCTTATTCCTTGTGGTGGCTAAAAGGATGGTTTACATTCAGGCAAGAAAATTTAGTATTTCTGACCTCTAGTGAATGTTTTTAGCCTAACATACCTCCTCTACCGATTGGTAGAGAGGGCACAATCAAATTGTGTTAAGTTCAACACCTTCAATAAGATATAATGACTCAAATGTGCTCTACCAAATGGTTGAGGAAGATGTTAAAGGGTTAATTTTTAGACGTGTCCACATATTAATTCTGATATTATTAACAATGACAGCCCATCTCTCCACCCAAGACAACGTAGAAAAAAGCGACTTTCAATTTCTGATTCAAATCTCTCCCCAGTTTACAGTCCAATCCAGATAATTCACTTTCTATCTGTACGACAGCACTTCCTGAAGGGCAATGAGAGAGAAAGGGTAAATTGGATTACAGACTGGGCCACAAAGACGTCCTTCACACTCAGTGTCTATATATATTTTTCTCCTCCTCTCTCTCTCTCTCTCCTTGCTTTCTAAACAATTCTTTGCACGTCTCTTTATGGTGTGTTAACACATTAATAGCTATATGTCAGATTATGGCATTGTGGATTTAGCTTATGGCTTATCAGTCAGTGAACAGCTTAGCAACCTCGCAGAGCTTTATCAGTGTAGAAACAGTTACTGCTGACCAAGACCTGACAGGCCCCGCCCACCTCACTGCTACACTGTCAGTCAATATACTCATCATGACTAATTATCCACATTCCCATTAGACCTTCAATATCTATTATATTAGTACTAGCTACTAATTAGAATAAAAGGTTACATTGTTTTTATAATTTCATCCAAAAAGATACATTTTATATTCATTCACACAAAGTGACACATTTCAAACCTTTTTTGTTTTAATGCTGATATTTTCTGAATAATTATTTACTCTAATTAAATATTCTAATAGAGATTCTGATTTACAGCATCATACTGATATGTTCAAACAAAACAAAAAAGACTTGAAATGTCACTTTATATGTAATGAATAAAAACAACAATTTTTGACAATTAATTAAATAATTATATTACATTCTTATTTTATTGTGTAGATGTACCTGTAAGTATATAAAAAAACACATTACAAAGAATTTAAATGTACATTACGCATTTTCCCACCATTTCTTATTAACACAAATTAATCGCAAACTATGTAGAACATCATAACAAAACACTATTTTAGCAGTGTTTTAAGTGTAGCTGAGAAAAAAACCCCATAAAACTGAACTACAAAGAGGTGTCTGAAACTATCAACACTGTTTTTCTGTATTACCACCATGCAAAATCCTACTGCCCTCTCACTAAAGCTGCGTTCACACTGCAGGTAAATCAGATTAGTTTCTCAAATCAGATCTGCTGAGATGACTGTTCACACTGTTATTTCTAAGTGATCAGATCAGATTTACATGTCTGGACATCACAAACCTATCTGTGTGGGTTTCTGGGGTGATAATGTAGTCATCAGTAACTACAGCCACCATGGTGATGTGGCTTTGGAGTTGCCAGGTTAATGTTTTTCCCGCAAAAAAAAAAAAAAAAGAGTATTTATTTTAATGGACTTGTGGGTAAAATTTCAGAGATGTTGGTTTTTGGACTATTTTAAAAATGCATCACGACCGCCAAAAACTCTTATAGTAATAGTAGAAAAACAGTAGTGTTGGAGATGTTTTAGGTAGATTTTCGAATATTACAAAATTCAGTGGAGGAATCAAACTATAGACTGGAGTAACTAATAGTAATACAAAGCAATTATAACATCTCTGAACAATCTCTTTATATTTTGGATCAGTTTAAAGTTTGTGTAGGGCAACTTTCTGGCTGAAGAATTTATGAAGACCTGGCAACCTGGTGTTGTGTCCTTTGTGGCACTCTTCTTGGATCTGTGCACTTCTGTACTCTGGGTTTGATGTTTCATTCTTTTTTCCATTGTGAGTGACGTGAAAGACATTTTGATTCGAGTTGCGAGAGCGTCCGGACTCACATCTGTACTAATCTGATTGTAAGCAGATTTCAAACCACCTCCAAAATGTGGCTTGGATCAGATTTTGAAAAAAAAAACAGATTTCTTGTGGTTTTTGGCTGTCCAGTCTACAAAAAAAATCTGGATAAAATATAGATAGACCAGAAATCAGATTTGGGCAGCCTGAACACAGCCTAAGAAGGTAGATTTTCTACAGTAATGTTTTTTTGAGTAGTCAAATAATCAGAGTCCTGTTCACATTTGGTTGATGTAAACCACAACAGAGCAGCACTATGACACTGTTACTCTGTTAAACATTTTGAGTTGTTTTAGTCTTTCTGTACCTTTGAAGTATCATTTCTGCTTTTTCCTTCGATATGTTCATGCCCAGGTCTTTGAGTGCCTGCTGAATCTCCGTGTAATCAATGCGTCCTGTGGACAAATTAAGAGTCAAATTCATGGAAAAGCCATTGGACAGTAAAGCATATGGTTACATCATCACAAATAGTGGTACTTAAAATTTGATAAACAGATTCCTATACTCAGCAGGTGCAGCACCACCGCAGGGAAGACTCTACAGAGCCCTAGCTCCACTTGAGGAGCCCAGTGGGGGCGTAAGCCTCCCTGCTAGAATGTTACCTCGGCAATGGGAAGCAACCACAGCCCACTGAATGCCAAAAAAGGGAGGAGGAGCCGCGGTACCTCACCATGCCTGGAATTAAGCCAAGCTCACTGGTTTACCGGTGGACCTCGTCCCCAGGCAACAAAAAGTCCCCAAAATTTACCCAAGAAAATAATAAAGACAGCAATGTCCCTGACCACCTTATACTAGACCAGGGGTAGGCAACTCCAGTCCTGGAGTGCTGGATTCCTGCACAGTTTGGTGATCTACCTGATCAAACACACCTGATTCAACTCAGAGGGCAATTAGCATGTTTAATTGTAGTGTCAGAGCAGTGACATCACCAAACTGTGCTGGACTGGAGTTGCCTACCCCTGTACTAGACTGAGAGGAGGTCAGGGACTGAGAAAGGGAGATTTAGCATTTAGATACAAATCAGGGCTGACCTAAACCCCTACAAAAACCTGTCTACAAATGAGGAAACTGAAATGGTTGGATGAATGATTAAAGAGAAAGAAAATGGTGCCATATTGCAGCACCGGCGCCTTTAAGAAAGCCAGTAACCAGCTGAGCGTGATGAGCTAATTACTGGCTTAGACTAATAAGAGGACAGCAGCTGGCCCCAGTGATCAATTGCTGCACTGGTGTAGCACCAGTGGAGACCCAGTAGCTATGGAAAGAAAAGGGCCCTCACTAGCACTGGTGGACCTTTACACTTAAGTCTTAATGTGATGTAAGGCTTATTGTGAAGTGTTTTGATGTACAGCAGCTGTGCAATATATACTTTCAATATAAAAAACATCCAATTACTGGCATACTTACTATATGATGGTGTGCGATATAAATAAAAGTGAAATAGTAAACCTGGTAAGGTCTGGTTTTGGGATGAAGAACAATGCACTCATCTTCTGAACTGCCTGAGTGGGGTAGTTCACATGCTAGTCATATGATATGATGAAAACACTACAATGCATGTCTTTTTTTGCCAATTTATCCCCAATCCTCACTAATGTAGTAGTAGCCAGATAGCCCATCCCATCCTTTAGGACTCTCCGCATCACTTTTTGCAATGTCCCTGACTCTAGGAGGGTGAAGTCAAGCATAAACCCGCTCCGATGTGTGCGATTTGGCCACCGCCTCTTTTCCAGTTCCCACTGATACAGCGTTACTGGGGAACCTAACGCATTGAGAGGAAAGCACAGGACTCCCAGCTCCTAATGGACCAATCAGTAGACACCTGAGCCAGTGGACATTGTAATGTGAAAGTGAAGGATAGGGAGTGGCATCTACCCGCCCAGAGAGAGCACAGCCAATTTATGCTCTCTCAGGCCCTGGCGATTGGAAAACAGCATGACCAGGATTCAAACTCACGGTCCTCTGGTCATAGCATTACTCTCTTAGCACAGTGCATGTCTGAACCTTACCATCATTGTTCTTGTCCAAACTTTTGAAGGTAATGTCGAGCTTTTTCTCATGCTCCTTCATGTAGTTGGCAAATTCTGCAAAGTCCAGCTGCTCGTCCTGGTCCGAGTCACCAGAAGAGACAATTTTCTGGTAAAAGAAAGAAAGTATACTAAGTGTTTATTGCATTTTCATAATAAATTCTCTAAATTCAGATATTTCCAATGGGAAAAACAGTGCCTTGTATAAAGGTACTTAACAAGATCCAGATTTTCTTTTGTGTGCATTTGCTTTTGAACGCTTTGCACTTTTGTTAGACTGCCACCATCTGTTCAGAATAAGTCAGTGATATAATGTAGGTCTACAGACATAAATACCTAAATGTAAAGACATCCAGACAATTTATTTATATACATAAACTAAAATATAACTGGATATTAACAGAATAATAGGCTGAGGTTTGAAATGTCACTCTATAGTGCTACTGTCACTACTGTAGATTATGTAGGTTAAATAAGGAGTGTCTCCTGGTCAGAGACCAAACTGGGTGTGTAGGACTAAGGGATCTGTTTGAGAATCAAAGGTGTGTCTCTCATTCCTCACACACAACCTGACATTACAACCTCACACACTATCCTGGATCTACTCCAGCATCTACAGCAAATATCTAAGTATAAACATTATGGATTTAATATTGATAAATTACAATATTATATTTTGTGACATTGCATCAAATCTCGAAAACACAGCATAGATGTTCACAAAAATTGATGAGACATTTTGTGCTGTGTTTACACTCCTTCCACTTCCACTCCCCCATAAACAAGCAGAGCAAGGGAGCATCTGTTCTTAAAAAATTCACAGTACACTTCCTTTATCACAATATACCACAATATATGGAATAATAACCCCTGTGTCTATATATGTATCTTACTGTTGCCAATACACAGCCATAATAGACATTCAGGACCTTCAGGCTACACAGCTGTGGTTATAATCCTGAATATATAAGAGCTTTACATGTTATAAGATAAGACAGGATGAGTGTCTTTAAGTGTTCATTTTACATCAGACTTTGAGCGTTGAACACGACTGAATTTCCTAACAGCTGTTGACTTCAGTTTCTCTGCAGTGGCCACTACTTATTGATTTTTTTGTCACAAGAAACGCAAGCTCATGGATCCCTCAGGAAATATGTAGATCCTGTGTTACTCTGTTGCTGTGTTTTGGGGGTATTTGGGGGACACAAAACAAAACTACAGCATCACTCATAACTAGAAAAGGGTTTTTCCTGAAGGAAACAGAATTGTTGTGCAGCTACTCTTATAAAAAAGTACCATGGTACTACCATCATACTAGTGTCCAAAAATCATCATTCATTTTTTCTATTGGTGTGTTTACCGACTGGTTTCACAGCACAGTGGTTTTTGGATCCTAGTATGATGGTAGTATCATGGTAGTTTTGGTACAGTGTTTCACACTAAGAAAATTAAGTACAGATATGTACTAAAGAGAGTACAAAAGTTGTCGCTGGGGCTGTACCTTATTGAGGTACAATAGAGTACATTTCCATTGTTGTATCCATGGTTTCTGTACCAGTAGAAAGTACTATTCTGTACCCAAAGATTCTAAAATGTACCTGATTCTAAAACAGTACTTATATCACACCTCTGTACTCTAGTGTGTTCCTAATTTCATGATGTTGCTATGTGGGCAATAAAGTGCAACTGTTTTGATTGGCTGTTGCCATGGTGTTGTTATGTGGTTGCTATGACGTTCCTGGTATTTTCAATGGTGTTGTTTTGTTGTTGCTATGGTACTCTTGGTGGTCTTTATGATGTTGCTATTCAGATGCAATGGTACTCCAGGTGGTTCCTATAGCGTTTGGTTTGTGGTTGCTATAGTTTTCCAAGTAGTTTTTATGGTGTTGCTATACTGCAGGTCTTTTCTATGGTGTTGCCATGTGGTTGCTATAGTAGCCCAGGTGGATCTATTGCTTAAATCATGTTTTAATGTATTGTATTCTTTCTTTTAAAATGCTGTGCACTTTTAGTTAAAGCCATTTGAATGTGTGTGGTGTATGAAAGGTACTATACAAATGAATTTACCTTACATGCAAATTGTCATTTAAATCATAATCTGTACTTACTGGTATGTATATTTTAGGAGATCAGCGGTTTATAAGAATGGCATGTTGGTTTAAATTGACATTTTGGTTGTACTTTTGTTGTTTTTCATGCGATTGTGAAACACGTCTTGGCTAGAAACCACTGCTGCAACCCGGAGTAGACCGCAGCGTGAAGCCCATCCCTGTTTTAGTAGCAGCAGAGGGTTTATTTACTGTGTATAGGCCCGAATTAAGCTGGATGTTGTTAGTAATGCCTGAAATATGTCTTTTAAGTCTCCTTCGATCAAATCCAGCATATAATCCCGGCTGACACACAAGCTGTGTGTGTAAAAAGTGGAGTTAGTCGGACGTGTCAGAGTGAGCCGGGGTTACCTGCGCTGCGTCCGCGCCCACACTGAAACCCATAGCGGCCAGGCCGTCTCGCAGCTCGGCCACATCCACCTTCCCGTCCTTATTCACATCCAACTTCTCAAACAGCTCCTCAAAGTTTTTCGGAACCTCTTCGCTCAGACACCGAGCCTCGGGGAAGAACAGCTTCCTCATAGTTTGATACATGATCTGACAAAAGCGAAAACGGGCTAAAAGTGAGGATTTATTGTTAAAAGTGCGGTGTCGTCTCTCTGCTGCAGGTCCTACACTATAAACAACATCATTTCCGGTAATCTGTGTATTTCTCGATTCTACTGATGGTTAAGTCGAGCTGGAGATGTTTGTAGTAAAGAAGGAGGGACTACACTGGGTATTTTCTCCCTGAGGTGCCTCCTCGTGTTAAAACCACACCCTGCCAGACACAAGCTCACTATTTTCTGTTTTTTTTCTGCTCTTTAAAATATTATACAATCAAACAGATCCTCCTCAGATATGAAACGTATACGAACATACAGTCTGTGAGGACACTGGTTGTCATGCTTATGATATATAATAAATATATATAAATAAATATATAATAAAGCTATGAGACTTTTCCGGTCTGGAATAGTTGTGCTGTGAGTCATGCTGAAGGCAGCTGAGTGCAGACTAACACTACAGTCTATATGTCAGTCAAATAAAAGTCTCAGGAGACTCTACAACAGCAGCTGCATAAATCACAGTGTATTATTAGATACTGAGTCAAACAGTCAAACCTCTGCATATTTAAAATACAACCAGCCAGGATCTCTTGAGATTCAGTTCATGGACAGATGTCCTAACATTTTACTTTAGAATTTTCTGATATAATTCACAACTCGTTCCATCAATGATGACAATGATGATCCTGGCCCAGATGTAGCAAAACAGGCCCAAACCATGATACTACCACCACCATGTTTCACAGATGAGATAAGGTTCTTATGCTGATATGCAGTGTTTTCCTTTCTCCAAACATAATGCTTTTCATTTAAACCAAAAAGTAATATTTTGGTCTCATATGTCCACAAAACATTCTTCTAATGGTCTTCTGGCTTGTCAAGAAACAAGACAGAAAAGCAGCAGTGTTCTTTTTGAAGAGCTAGTGGCTTTCTTTTTACCATGGGGCAGGGTTGCCAGGTCCAACAAAAATATCCAGCCCAAAGTCAGTCTAAAACCCACCCTTCAGAAGCTTAACCTAGCCCAAAATATATGTTTGTCACACGTTTGAAGCAAATGGCAAAACAACTATGAGTGTACCTGACATATTAGCTAGTGACTGTTTTCTCTTCACCTTCTGTCTGTCTGTCTCTCTCTCTCTCATGCTCTCTCTCTTTCCTTTTTTTCCCTTATATTATGTTCTCTTAGTTGTTATTGTTGTATTCATACTTCCTTAGTGTCGATTTATACACGTTTGCCCTCCGTGTTGAAGTAATATCCTAGGCAACACCCGCTTTTTTTTTTTTTTTTTTGAAGCCGCAGTAATTTTTAAAAGTAGCCCAAAAAACACATCCCGCCAACCTTGAATTTTCACCCGCGACTGGATTTTCAAACAAGCCCAATTTGGCGTGAAAACCGCGAACCTGGCAACTCTGCCATGGGGACATTGACCTCGCCAACTATTACACTCCTTGCTCTTGGAGTAATCTTTGTTGGTCGAACAATCATGAGGAGTGTAACAATGGTCTTTAATTTCCTCCAATTGTATACACTCTGACTGTGGATTGGTGGAGTCCAAACTCTTTAGAGATGGTTTTCCAGCATGATGAGCATCAATAACTCTTTTTCTGAAGTCCTCAGAAATCTCCTTTGTTCATGCCATGATACACTTCCACTAACATGATATGAAGTGCAGACTTTGATAGATCCCTTTGATAGATGTGTGTGTGTGTGTGCTCCACATTTTTTTTTTACAGTCACTGGTACAGATCAGCTCTTTTCAAGATCTGGTTTAGATCTTTTTAAGTGATTGTTTATGTAAACCTGCTTTACTGAGCATGAACCTCGAGTTCACATGTAATAACACAACTGTGCAGACACTGAGATACTTTTGCTGTGCGTTTTAATGATATGATAATCACAACCCTCTCGGCTTTGCCGCTAGAAGACTGTCAACTGTCGTCCGTTCAGTGTTTGCGACACATCGCGTCGCTGAGCGGCATGAAGCGTGTTGACGCTTGTATAGCTCAGTGCTAGTGAGAGAGGTTACTTGGGACTTTTAGTGGCATGTTTATGTGTTTACTGCTTTTATTTGCTCAGAAAGAAACATTTTTAACAAAGCTTCTCATTTATGTGAGCTGTCGCCGAGATGGGGAAGCCGAAAAGGAAAAGTAAGAGTTATTTATTTTGTAATAAGTGAACTAGCTCAGCTGCTTTGTTGTCAGTCTGTTATTCTAATTTAAAAATTTAATTTTATCATAACCTGCCAACCTTAAGGTTTTTGTTTTAAGTTGATATGATGTACCAGCAGTTTATTTGCACTCTGGGCTCTTTTTTGGTGTTTGAATACTTCAAAATGTTGCCTTTAAATACCACATTAAACAATGTTTACCACAAGGTTTAGTGCAACATCCCTTATATAACAATTATTTATTTTTTACTTTGATACAAAACGCATAAACTGGACGTGATAAAGTATTAAATATTCTAAAACTATAAAGAACTACTGAGAAAGCTGTGAATGAATATAACATGCAGATCAATGCAGCTAAAACAAAAGTGATGACGAACACTGAAGATATACTGAAGATCACAGTGGAAGGAAGACTGGAACAAGTAGACTCTTTCACATATTTGGGATGCAGAGTAACAAAGGCTGCAGACTGTGCCAGTGAAGTGAAGACAAGAATGGCCATGGGCATGTTGGTGATGGTTAAATTGACAAAGATGTGGAAAAGCAAGTCTATTAGCACCAACACCAAACTAAGACTGATGAAAGTCTTGGTCTGGCCAGTAGCTACATATGGATGTGAAGCCTGGACACTGAAGAAAGAGGAAGAAAGACGTATTCAGGCTTTTGAGAACAAGTGCATCAGGAAGTTGCCGAAGATCTCATGGATGAAGATGATCAAGTCTATGAGATGTCAGAACTGAAGAGGAGTTACTGATGTACGTTAAATCCCGCAAATTACGTTACTTTGCATGCACAGCATTGAAGGAAGTGTTATGACTGGACTTGTGGAGGGAGTCTTAAGAAGTTTAAGACCAAGAATAACCTGGAGGGATAACATCAAGACATGCAACGAGAGATGGAGGGCATTGGAAAGAAGTGACTCGTCTGTGCAGCCTACCATCGCAAAGCCATGATGGCATGTGACATGAAGTGTGAAGCATTTTAAAGATTTAAAATGGAAACACAGCTTGCAGTTGTGAATGTATAAATGTAAAATTTAATCTGTGTACATGTATTTACAACAAAAAGCAGGTGTGGCTGTAATTAAAAAGAGAGCTACATTACATGCTTTCCCAGATAACATTTAAATTTATATTATACCATCTCTGTTTCTACTTGGTCTGTTGACTTCAAACTAAAATTAATATAGTTTTTCAAGCCATGTCTTTCAACACAACTTAACTGCAGTGTTCAACATGACTTTGTTTTGATGCTGTGACATTTTGACGGCTTCAGCTGGCCACGTGGTTTTATCACACCAGCATGCTCAGCGACTCCTAAGGATTAATGTCTGCTGGTGAATGTTGCTGGTCAATGATGTTTACTTAACTTTTTTAACTTATTTTTTGCAAACGTGATTGCACACAACAGAATTTGACCTCCGCATTTAACTCATCCGTGCAGTGAAACGCACACTAATGAACATATTAAGCTTTGAGAACGTGTACCCGAAGCTGTGAGCAGAACTATCCACAGTGCCCGAGGAGTAGTTAGGGGTTAGTTGTCTTGCTCAAGTGCATTTCAGTCATGACCATAACTGATGACCTTCCGGTCACAAGACCAGATCCCTAACCAGCAGGACATGGCTGCCTGTTATGACAATACAAATGTGTTTTAATTATCACAATCTTACAGTTTGCTTATTTTTATCTCCCCATCAGGTGACCTCAGCCGGGCTGAACTGATGATGATGACAATTGCAGATGTCATCAAGCAATTGGTTGAGGCTCATGAGCAAGGAAAAGATATTAACCTTAATAAGTAAGTAAACTGCTATCTCTCATGTTTGTTTCTACTTGTCTGTCTAATTTTACCTGTTTATTGTTGTGACGTCAAGTGAATTTGTTGTACAGTAGAACCTTGGTTTTGGTCATTAATCTGTTCTAAAATGTCTGATGATAACTGAAACGAATAATAACTGATTCCCATAAGAAATAATGTAAATCCAATTAATTAGATCTGTACGCTGTCGTTTTAGTGTGACATGTTTTACTTTGTTGTGAGTGTTGTGTTATGTTATGCTCACTCAATGAGAAACAAAGGTGGAATGTTTTTGCTTTGTATTCATGAAATAGCGTCGAGTCACGTGGATACGCTGATGAAAACTAGGCAGATGAATGATTACTGAGACAAAATTTCCCCCTCAAAAATTGACGATAACCAAGGTTCCACTGTATTCTGTACTGTTAGAGTGAAGACACAGACCTCAGCAAAGTATGGCCTCTCTGCACAACCTCGTTTGGTGGACATCATTGCTGCTGTCCCACCCCAGTATCGTCGGGCTCTTTTGCCGAAACTGAAAGCGAAGCCCATTCGTACAGCCAGTGGGGTATGGTTACTGACAAAGCCGCATCTTTATTGTTTCTGGTTGTTTTGCTACACATTTCACTTTTCTGCTTTTGCATCAGTCGTTTGAGTGTTTGCTTATGATGGTCTTCTTCTCGGCATAGATCGCTGTTGTCGCTGTGATGTGCAAACCCCATCGATGTCCACATATCAGCTTCACTGGCAACATTTGTGTGTGAGTAGATGTACACCCATCAACAGTAACTTCAAGATGCCACATGCACACATTTAAGCAGTTACCCAACACTGTAATTTGAAACAAATGTAATAATTATTTGTTTACCTGTTTTGTGGGGGTTTTTTTTGTTTATGTTTCCACCCAACCAGATACTGTCCAGGTGGTCCTGACTCTGACTTTGAATATTCCACACAGTCTTACACAGGCTATGAGGTAAGTGCCTGGTCTCGTGTTGCGCTTATTCTATGTATATACATACCCATTCTCTGTTTTATGCTGTTATTATTTCCTTTCTTTTTTTGCCGACAGCCTACATCTATGAGGGCCATACGTGCCCGCTATGATCCTTATCTTCAGACAAGACACAGAGTGGAACAGGTGAGGCATCTTTCAGCTACATACATCTTCTGGGATTCAGTAGCAGATTTTTAAAGATATAAACTAGTGACTTGCAGTCATCATTAGTAAGTAAGCATGTATTTACATACAATGTTGAACTGTGAGGGTCTAAAGTTTTCTTGAAAGCTCCACAGCTTTGAAATGACTGTTTAAGGAAATTAAACATCGACAACTTATTACTAACAGTAACATCAGTTGTCATGTAAGAGCAGATATAGCAGAAACTCAATAACTCACAGAGTGTTATGTTTAATCACCAACAAAACACAGATTCACCAGCACAGTTACAGTTTGGTGCTGAAATGGAAGAAGACAACAAACTACAAGCACAACCTTTACTAAACTGCACTTGTTATGATGAAGCCAGAATACAGCCGCTTAGCTTTGTGTTTGTGCTCTGATGGCTGCAGTGTTAGGGACCGTCTCACAATTACCAGAAGAAATGTGAAGTGTTTCAGTGTCTGAAGCCAATGACACTCACATTAAACACACAAAACATCCATGTGACTTACATCATTCATTTTAGACATTTTCATCATTTTATTAAATATTAGTAATAATGTAACACACACACATCTTCATACATATTCATATATTATTGTCTTTGTTTTATATACAAATATAAAAGAATAATCAATTAAACTCATGTTATTAAACCTAATGATGTCAAACCAACTTATTAAACTACAGACATTCACTCCTGACTAACTACAAGACTTCTTTTATGAAAAAGTTTAGTTAACAATTTTGTAATCATTTGCTTGTATGTTTCATTTTGTTTGGTTTCAATTTCAGCCAAAACGTTTTAAGTGCAGCCCTGTATGATAGTGTTGGAGATAGTTTCAAGGAGTCTTTCACTTTTAAGGCTTATTTATCTTCTCAGTTTTACTGATGTAAAAATGTAGTTTTATGTTTAGCATGAATGTCTATAATGTAAGCAAAAGTGACGCATACTGATTAAGTGGGAACTCTTATCTCTGCCTATTTATGGACAGTAAATCAACTGTGTTTTTTAAATCAGAATTCTGAGTTGAAAGTGTGTGTGTGTGTGTGTGTGTAGCTGAAGCAGCTGGGACACAGTGTGGATAAGGTGGAGTTTATTGTGATGGGTGGCACGTTCATGGCTCTGCCGGAGGACTACAGAGACTACTTTATCCGTAACCTACACGATGCTCTGTCAGGACACACTTCTAACAACGTGGCCGAGGCAGTCAGGTATCGTACAACAGCTGCATGAGTAAAGTATGTTGAATGACAGAATTAGGCCATCTCAACACCCTCAGGATTCTGGTGCCACAAGAGGGCGCTATGCACTGTGCAACTAGAAGTGCATGCTGCGTTGTTGTGTAGATACACTCAGAGATTATGGAGAGGAATCACCCAGTGGGCAATTAACTGCTGTCAGGATGTAAGGAAATGTGCCACAGACTGGCAGTTGGCAGAACAAGGATGGCAGAACTGGAGTTACCTCTCCAAGCTAAGATCAGAACTGCAAGAAGATGGATGGATACATTTGGAGGAATCATGAATGAGCCATTGAGAAGCTTGAGGACCCAAACAGAAGACATGATGTTCTGTAGAAGCACTATTCATATGTTTTCCAGAAGTCAGAATGGACTTGACTGCATTTAATAGTAGTATTAGTAATAATAACAATAACTAGTTATTACCTGAAGCATTTATGTAGTTCTGCATTAACAGACAGGCAAGTTGATTCTACCCCATTTTGGTGATCTCACTAAGCAGCTGTGCTGGCTCGTAGTGCTCAGAGAAATCACTGGTTGTGTCGTCTTTCTAACATCTGACTCAACTATTGATGGTCACTTGTCTAATTCAAAACTCTTACAAACATACTAGAAAGGACATATTTTAGACTAGTCAGACCCTTCGGTCTGAAATCATTATACACACTGTGCTGGCATTAGTGATTATTACAGGTTTCTCATTGCCAGTCTTTTAGTATAAGAGCAGCTGCCTTGGCATTTGCTAACAGCTTATTTTACAGTCCAGTCCGGTTATTCATTGTTATTATTCAAATAACAGTGGACAACTGCGATTAGCCAGCGTTTCACTATCAATTAAGATAGACTCACATTTCTATAGGCACTTGCATAAAGCATTTAAAGTGTATTATGTTTACCTTGTACCTTAAGTAACCCATGTTTTATCCATTTAACCGCTGATCTGTTATTCACTGATATGTCAATGCATTGTGGTCAGTGGTCTGACTAACTAGCTACCTAACTTACAATATCCATTGTATAATTTCTGTAGTTTCTAATTGTCATGTCATGTCACGCACCATCATCGCTTCGCGATGGTAGGCTGCACACAGACGAGTCACTTCTCTCCAATGCCATCTGTCTCTGGTTGCTTGTAGCAGGCTTGCACCTGATAATCCAGTCCATGTCTTGATGTTATTCATCCAGGTTATTCTTGGTCTTCCACGTCTTCTGCCTCCCTCCACAAGTCCAGTCATAACACTTCCTCATCACATGACCGAAGTAACGCAACTTGTGGGATTTAACGTGCATCAGTAACTCCTTTTGAGTTCTAGCATCTCATAGACTTGCTCAGTGGTCATAATCTTCATCCATGAGATCTTCAGCAACTTCCTGATGCACTTGTTCTCAAAAGCCTCAATACGTCTTTCTTCCTCTTTCTTCAGTGTCCAGGCTTCACATCCATATGTAGCTACTGGCCAGACCAAGGCTTTCATCAGTCTTAGTTTGGTGTTGGTGCTAATTGACTTGCTTTTCCACATCTTTGTCAGTTAGACCATCACCAACATGCCCATGGCCATTCTTGTCTTCACTTCACTGGCACAGTCTGCAGATTTTGTTACTCTGCATTCCAAATATATGAAAGAGTCTACTTGTTCCAGAAGTCTTCCGTCGACTGTGATCTTCAGTATATCTTCAGTGTTCGTCATCACGTTTGTTTTAGCTGCATTGATCTGCATGTTATATTCCTT
>BRDA01009753.1:3439-22100 GCA_036984385.1 Crenuchus spilurus
ATGTGCAGAACGTTTGACTGGTACTGTATATATTTTATATGTTTTATTATGAAAACTTATAATGCTTAATCTATTCAGACTCCTGCTCACACAGTCCAGCCTCAAACGTTACCCAAAGCTGACAAGTGAGAACTGCTTAAAAGCCTTAATTGAACATTAAATATATTAGAAGAAGAACTGAACTGAAAAAAGTCCAAAATCCTACGACTTCTCCAACCTAGTTTTATATGGCAAATACACACATTACATATTTATGACCTTTTGCCTGTCTTTGTTCCTCTTTATGTCGGGTCAGTGAATGAAGCTGGTGTATAATTAGTGATCACTAACTCTTATTTCCCTTTTGTGGAAGCTTGTAGAGCACAAATGTGAAGCTGCTTCCATTGTTCTACGAAAGTACATCACGTAAAGTGGGTGACTTGATGAAGGGGCGAATGTTGTGAATATTTCTGTGCAGTGGAATGCAGGGAAGTGTTTGGTGTCTTTCTTTGGCCTCTGATGTGACAACGTCCCGTAGAAAGTGAGGACAAAACGTGTTAACCTTACTACAGTGAGGTAAGAGATCATGTACTTGTATATAAAGGTACTTATGGAGCATTAAGAGCAAGTGCAGTACCCCAGCAGGCACAATGATGGTGTGGCAAAGTTCTAACAATGTTGTCTAAGTTCTTGCAGCGTTTATACAATGTTATGATAAGGTTCTGTACCTGCTGGGACAGTTAAGAGCGTAAGGCTACTGTCTCAGTTTGAACAACTAGATCATAATTCATGTGCTGGCATTTATCATAATGTCAGGCTGCCAGTAAGAAAAGCTGAACAACAGCAAGGTGGAAGTATCCTTTGAGCAATAACTTTACACTAGTGGCTGTTACTGTTGGCTATGTTTGTTTACTTTAGGAATGAGTGCACATGCAGGTCCGCTCAATAGCATAGTCTGTTCATAGTAACGTCAGCTCTGGGTCACTTTAAGAACATTTTGTGAACAGTAGGCTGGTCCAGGCTGGTGCCTGATTTTTTTTTTTCTTTTCTCCCATCCTTCCATTTGATGCTACTACTGTGGAAAAGTAAAAGTTGATATTTGGGGTTAATGCTCAATCAAATCAAATCAAATAGAATTTACTGTAAATGTAACTTAAAAGAAGGTCAGTGACTGTAAACAATACTGCTTAGTTTGTTTTTAGTTTACCTACTGTAACCTCAACATTTACTGACTTTTTTTAGTTTTATTTAATTATCGATTAATTAATAATAATTAAATGATTAATTATTAAGAATAAAATATTAATCATTAAGAATTAAATATTAATTATTAAGAATAAATTATTAATTATTACAAATAAATTATTTTATTTTAAATATAAATTATTTTTGTAAGAATAATTATTAATTATTTTTTATAATTTTGTTAATTTGTTATTAAATATTCATTACATCACACATGTTGAATTACAGAACAAGTGTTTGTGATGCTGTTGACGACTCACATATTCAGTCAGTCATAGTGAGCATCACAGCACTACTCTACAGTTTAGTAATAAAATGGTTTGTTGTTGATTTCTGTACTTTTTGTTATGATGTATAAACTGCTAATAATCACTTATATGAGATAATGTGCTTGTATTGAGCCTAAATACCCTAAATATTAAATCATTTAGATTTTTTTTCTCCACATTGTTAATTCCAGCTGTAGATTAAAATAAGAGGGTGGGAGATTGAATTTTTGGAAGCTGAACATATTGGACCAGCCTAGTGAACAGCATAACGAAAAATCTGATTTGATCAGAAAATTGCATTCGGGCCACTTTTGCCTGCTGTGTGAACGTAGACTAGAGTGATTTTTGTTATTGTACGGTGTTGTTCTTTCTAGATCATTGCACATAAATAGATTTTGCGTAAATGGAGTACTCTCCATAAGTATTGGGACTGAATTAACCTTTTATTTTTGTGAAAAATGTGTTTGATACATCTTTTTGTTCTAAAGATGGAAAATGTTTGGCAATTCAGGTCGTGTGCAACACTTCGTCTAAACGTCTGGACAAAGCCTGCTTATTGTAATGGCATTTCCTTTACCTGTGCTTGACATTGTGCTTAGTCATGATTTGTTGCGTTTGAGACAGTAATGTAATCCCCCTGCTAGTGAGAAGAGTAAATGAGATGACCAACAACTCTTGAATAATCACCTGACAGGTTTGTTATAAGGTTTAACCTGTGAGCTCAGGGCTGTCTAGTCTTGGTCCTGGAGATCTACCATACTGGAGAGCTGAGACCCTTAGTCATGATCCTGAAAGCCTTCATTACCTAGATCAGCTGTGGTAGATTATAGTTGGAGTTATAGTCTACAAGGTGGTAGATATCCAGGACCAGGATTAGGCACCCCTGTGTGAGGTGCTGTACTATTGCATTCATTGTATCATAGAGCATCTGCATCTTTGTAGAGACAGCATAGCTAGACCAAAACTGTATCATCATGGATATTGCCATATCCATCAGCTATACATGAGATAAGATGAGATAATCTTTTAGCCCCACAGTGGGAAAATTTCAAGATAAGACCTAAAAGACCTTAGCTAATTAATTAAATAGCTGTTATGCTGTCAGCCTTCCATCTGCCACCAAAACAGCTCTGACCCATTGAGTCAGGGGTGCACAATACGTCGATCACGATCTACTTGTCGATCTCAAAGGTAGCGTGGGTAGACCGCATGGCATTTTAAAAAATAGACGTCAGCCTATCATCCGTCCTCACTATAAAACATCTCACTTGATTGACATACAGGAAGACTGGTCGAGCACTAGGACCCAGCGGGAATTCCAAGCTGCTCAATCTGAATCAAGTTTCACTTTAGACTGCCCACAAGCTCATTCGATTGGCTCTGCTGTTTCTTGCTAACGTGTGATTGGCCGTTTCCGCTATCGCTCCATGAAACAGCTTCTGGACTTGTAAACCGGCATTTTTCATGTTGGCCAGCAGTCCGTGTTCACCTGTCACTGTAAGTTCTTAACATGTATGTTTGTTCTGCATGTGTTTTGTCAGCTAGACGTATTTTAATATCAGAAGTTTTTATATTAAAACATTAACATTAGAGTCTGTGTCTGCGTGCGGCTATTAGTCTTTGATAAGCTGTCCATTTAAATGCCTCCAAGTGTAACTATTATCAAAATAATTAAGAATTTCTGCTTAAGTGCTGCAAAACTTTAGCTAGCTTGCAAGTTGCCCAGTTAGCCTCCAATTTATTTCTTTTGAACTGGAGAAAGAGTTAAAAATGACTAAAGGAGCTGGACCAAGTAAGAAACCTAAAACTGACCATTTCCATACGGAGTGGTGGACTTTGTTTACTGTCATTTTTGAAGTGTGTTTGCCTTGACTGCGTTATTCGGCGTCAGCCCTTTCACATGTGAAGATCAATAAGTCCAAGTATGGTTCCACTATGACTGATGATCAGTTGGAGGTTTGCTTGAGGCTGGCTATCAGCAACTACTGTCCAGACTCTGCATCCCTGACTGATTCCATTCAGTGCAAGTCATCAGAGTAAAGTAGTTTAATGACAGAACGTACACAGTTGTATTGTGTATTAAGGGTTCATGTAGTAATTCAAAGTACACCAGCATACACTGTACACATAAATTGTCAGTATATTTATAAATATGTCTTTCATTTTAATAGTAGGTAGATCATTTTGACTTAGTCATTAGATAAGTAGCTTGCAGGCTGAAAAAGTGTGTGCACCCCTGGATTGAGCCCTGGGCTCTAAAAGACCTCTGAAGGTGCCCTGTGGCAGCAGACATCATCAAGTATGATTAGCAGTGGAGCCTTTAAGTCCTACAAGTTTTGAGGTGGAACCACCGTGGATCAGAAATGTGGAATTTGTATTACATTTTTCTCTGTATACTGACCAATGCTGACCAATAGTACTACATAAGCTTCGCTGTTTCAGAGATGCTGTGAGCCACTTGTCTGGTGTTTGGCTTGACATTTTTCTCACATTTGCTCATTCAGGTGTTCTCTTACCTATAGCCTCGGGTCTCTTTTTAGTAACCCCGGGTCTTTTCTTATACTAAAGTCTATTTATTTCAGACATCACATGTCTCCCGGACGGTCCAGGAGTCTCCATCATATTATATGATACATACATAGCGGCTCCCTGATGTCCTGCAAGTCAGAAAAAAATCTCGAAATCTAGAACGAGCAGCCAAGGCGACACAAAGCATGTGTGTGATGGAGAGGGAGGAAGGGTTTAATCTCTAACTGGCAGTTGGCAGCAGGAAGTAGCGGTCAGTGGCAGCCGCCAGTCCAGCATTGCAAGCTGCACTGCCAACTGCCAATTAGAGATTAAACCGCCTCTCCAGAGATGGAGAGGAAGGACGGACTTGCTGTGGTAACCGCTTCCCTCGTGTGCATATTCATGAAGTGCATGCAAAATAGTGAGGATTCTGATTGGCCTATTCTCTGCAACGACTTTGACAGTCAGCCAATCAGTGTCATGCGTATCATGGCAGAGGCAGGGAAAGTGGAGGCAGGGCCTTCCGAAAATACAAAACTCATTTCACCTCTGAGTACTCGAAAGTGAACCCATGTTTGTTAAAAGTGAAAAACAATGAACTTCTTGCCCGCTGTACTGTTCCGGGTCAGAGATAGCTCCCTGAAATGAGTTTTTGCAGCTTTGGATGTCTGTTATTTATGTGAACTTTAAACAAAACCATTGTAAAATAATAACCACGTAATAATGAATTATCTTGACTTAAAGTATCAAAATGTACTGTCAGCTATTCTGCCTAAAATTGATTTTAAACCAATTATGAACAGGCGTTATTTTAAATGGCCCCTTTTTTTACGTTCTCTGTTGGAGTCTCAGACATGTGAGTGGTGCGGTGGCGGCATATATAACAATGAAAAGGGTAATGTTACCACTGTACTGTATGTTGTAGACTCAACTGTAGAATAAAACTTAAAAGGTTAAACATAATCTTGTATTTTTCCTTCCATGAACTGATAAAATCTCCTGTTCAAGCTATATGAGCACATCCGCAGTACTGGGAAACAGTTCTAGGACATGAAACTTCAAAATTAAACTTGTCACAAAATGTGCAAACATGTCCAAGTAAGCTAAATTAGACACTCCCAAATCAGGTCTGTCCTATTGTTTTACAATTTTTTATTTTATTTTTTATTTTTTGGAAAATTATTCAGAATGAAGTCTTTGCTTTAGATTCTGTTAGTCACATGGTTTCCATTGTGCATAAACTTGCTGGTTTATTAAAAACATTACAGTTTTATCATTATGGCACAAACCTCTGTATGACACGAGTCTACTTTGGGCATAAACCTCATTCCTGACGGTCCAACCTACAATATTTGAAATGTGTCTGTTAAATGGAAACCATAACTTACACAATCTAAAAAGTTACCCAATTCAACAACAAATGTATACAATGATTTAGAAAACAAAAAAACCTTCTAACATGACAGAAGATGATTAAATGTGTTCATTTAATGCACTTTATACCATCAATTATATCCACTAAATAGAATTTATAATAAACTGAGTAAGTTGCATTAATTCCCAGTACTGTGGATATGCTCAGTTGCAAGGAGTCTATTGCACCACCATTACACGTTTCAGCAAAACCATTATTTGTTCAGTTCTGGTTAAAGTTAAGTTGTAGTGAGGTTAAAAATGGTGGATTAGGACGATGCTCTCAAAAAATTATAATCATATTAGTATTTTAAAAAAATCAGCTTTACTCATGTCCGTTTGGACATCATGGATTTTAGCTCAATAAGTACTTTTATTATCTTTCAAATAATCTTTTACTCCGGGTTTGATTTCACCGACATTTGTTATAGATTTTATAGAGCAATGTTTCTTCTGCGGGCTACGCCCCGGGTCTCTGAGCACCCTAGAAAGTCCCCTGGTTTAGGCCATAACAGAATATGAGTTGTCATCAGTTCATTTGAAGTAAGTGAATATACACTACCGGCCAAAAGTTTTAAAACACCCCAATCTTCCAGTTTATTATTAAAAATAATTGAGTTTAATGTCTCGTTGCTCTCTGAAATGAAAGCTTATGAGTTAAATAAATAACACATAAATGTTGGCACTTGTAGGTTTGCTTTGCTTTTCACTTCATCCCAAATCAGCAGGATGGGGTTTAAGTCTGGAGACTGTGCTCCACTCCATGTTTTCATGCTGACCATCTTGTTGTTTTTTCCTGAGATAGTTCTGGCAGTGCTTGGACTGATGTTTTGGGTCATTATCTTACTGTAGGATGAACCCCTGAACTAGGTGCCTACCAGAAATGCTCTGAAACTGACCAGTAGTGTAAATCAAAGCAAAAATGGATTGCACAAAAACAATGAATGTTCTGATTTCTGACATGATGTTATAACACATTTGTAAGAATGACTAAGGTTTAGTTCAGTGTCTCGTCTCAGTTTTAAGAAGCCAGAAATTATTATTAATGTTATTTATTTATTATTTATTTATTCATTCATTTATTTATTTATTCACTGACCTGACATAAGATAATAATAATAATAATAATAATTAAATAATTTTAATGTGACAACACAATTAAAATGACAAAAAGAAAAAAGTAAAGGTTTTTTGCACAGTCGTGTAAAGTTATCATTTTGGTGATCATTGTTTTGCTTTGGAAAGCAACAAAATACATGTCATTTAACTGTTTTGTAAATCAATGTGGATAGACTTAATCTGGACAATGTGATAGCACTGAAAGTCTGAAATTAACCCTTTCATGCATGAATGATGAAAGAAATCTATCATGATTTAACTCCAAAATGTTTTATCCACTTTTCAGTCTGATATTAACATATGTCAGTCATTTTTGTTTACCATGTGTTTTGTTGCACTTGCAGTTACTAACCACCAGTGGGGCAGGACAAGAGGAAGAAGCTGTCATGCAATTCTAACATTAAAACGTATTATTATTAATCCTTTATTTATACAGGAAAATCTCTTGAGACTCAGCGTCTCATTTACAAGAGAGACCTGTTCCACCAGACAGTAACATACAGTTTTGATATAAAACATAAAAAGTAACATACGTACATACATACATGCATACAAATCGTTAAAAACAAGTGCAAGTACCTATAAATGTGTTCTCTAAACCTTTCAACATAGCTTTAAACTCCCCAAGTGTAACCAAACTGGACAACTTCAGATCCTGCTGAAGCATACTCCAAGTACAGTGGTAACCCTACTTACGAGCATCCCTACCAACGAGTATTCCAGGTAACGAGTCGAGATCTCTGAATATTTTTGTTCCAGGTAACGAATAAAATTCCAAGTAACGAGTAGCTTTATATTTAGTTACTCAGTAAATTTCTTCAAGTAAGCCAAACCGCTAGGGGCGCTGCAGTCATAGCATCTCCTAGATGCTAACGTAGAAGAGGTCAGTAAAAGTGCCTGTTGAAAGCGACGCTAAGGTAGCAAAAGGTAGTGAACAAGAAAGTTAGATACATTTTACTTTTACTTTTCATATGATAAGTGTAACCATGCCATACACGTACGCCCGTCCTCCTGTCCTCCTTAGCCACCAGCCTACACGAGCACCGTCGTCATCTTGTTTATTTTTTTAAAAACCCATATAAACACATTATTTAGCATATTAAAGTATACTGTATATTGGCCGGCTGACACGGATTAATCAGTTTTACATGTATTCTTATGGGGAAAATGCATCCAGCTAACGAGCAAACCAGCTAACGAGCTCGGCTCCTGCACGGATTAAACTCATAAGTAGGGTTACCACTGTAGAGGGACCAGAAAAAGAAAATGCCTTTTTCCCGAGCTCAGTACGCACCGAAGGAACACTAAAGAAGATAAAATCCAGGGAGCGGAGGCTGTAACGTTGCTGTTTACATGACAATAAACATGACAAATATGATGGTACCAGACAAAGAATGGATTTATAAATAAACATGTACCGATGTAGAAGTCTGCGATTGTGTAGAGAGGGCCAATTAACCAGAGGGTATAAAGTACAGTGATGAGTGAGGGGTTTGGCACCTGTAATAAATCTGAGAGCTCCATGGTAAGCAGCATCCAACATATGCAATGAGGAGGCAGAGGCATTCATATACACTATATCCCCATAATCTATCATGCTCAAAAAGGTAGCCGAAACCAGCTGTTTCCTAGCCTTAAAAGAGAAACCAGATTTATTTCGAAAGAAGAAGCCAAGTTTCAACTTGAGCTTTTTAAGTAGATTTTCAATGTGGGGGATAAGAGTAATTTTTTCATCTACAGTGATGCCAAGATATTTATAAGAAGTTACAAAATCAATGGGCAATCCCCGTAGTAACAGTAGGTAGGGGAAAAGGTACGTTCTTCTTGTTTGAGAACAAAATTCCCTTAGTTTTATTTGCATTTACAGTTACACGAAGTTGTAACAGTTGAGATTGAATGGTATCAAAAGCAGACTGCAGGTGCATAAAAACAAGGGCGACTGACTTTGCATGACAATAAATTACTGTATCATCAGCATAAAAATGCACAGATGCATTAGTAAGACCATGGGCCAAGTTATTGATATAAATAATAAAAAGAGTAGGCCCTAAGACTGACCCTTGTGGGACCCCCCTAGAGATATCTACAAAGCTTGATGTTTGACCCCCATGTTGTACACACTGTTTACGGCCAGTTAGATAATTTAGGAACCAGTCCATAGCCTGGTCAGTAAACCCTATGTCTAAGAGCCTTTGGCACAAAATCCTATGATCAACTGATAAAACCAATACATATAGAAGATAATGACATTAACTGTCCATCATGCATGAAAGGGTTAAATACAAGTAAGGAAAACTCTTTGGATATGACGATAAGTTTATCTCAGCATTGTCTTCTTCATCATTTGGTCAGAATTGACTCGCCTCATTCTGAAACATTATGATTATTCTTAAATAAAAACATGGAGCCTTAAAATAGAAGCCAAATATTTACACTTGAATTTTAATATTTAAATTTTTACACACACACACACACACACCTACACGCACACTATTACTACTACTTATAGGTGTGTAAATGTCAGAAAGACATTTATCACTGGCACTATGAGATTTTGCTTATGTTAGCATTGTATTTTGACTTCTGTGGTTCCTCAAATGTTGCTTCCTCAGTCTGTGTAAGCTGTCTCAATGTTGGCATTTCCCAGTTGTGCAGTGTTCACACTACTTCTTTTTCATTGTTTTCCACAGGCACATTGTTTCACAAAAGCACCAATAGGGCTGAGAAAGTGTGCGGACCATTCACATTCTTCTTTCTGGAACGATGAGTGTCCAGCCCAGGAGGATCCGCTTGAAGCCATGGCTGTTGGCTCAGGTGAGCAGTCACAACAATTTATTCTTGAGTGAGTGAGTGAGTGATTGATTCATTGATTGATAAGCAATTGTTCTCTCAAAAATCATATTTACATATTTTCCATCAATCCAGATATTTAAATTTTACCTCTTAACATTTGAACTCGGTGGTCACCTAAACCACCCAGTAATTTCAGTCAAAATACATCAACCTAATCTTTACTTAACCTGCATTCAGATCTTAATTAAGGTTTCAAACAGTAGCTGAAGTAGTGCAGTAATATATAAACCTGATGTCTTTTTTTGATTTGATGTCTTTAAACTGGATGAAAGCAAATGGGGGAAACATTTTGGCTTTAATAAGAAGTCGTCGTAAACACATCAGGTGTTTCTGACACTATCAGTTACAGGCATGAGCAGGGTGGTAGTTCAGAGAACTTCTGAGTTAACAAACCTAATTTAACTTAATTGCGTTTTTAGGCACTGGTAGGGGAAACACTGAGCTCTTCGGTGCTCTAGCGAAATATGATTTTGACATCTTTGTCAATATAAGGCTTTTTTATATAAGGCTTATAAGGCTCCTTTTCCCAGGTGAACAGTGGCAAATACCCAGGCCTGCACTGGCTCAATAAGGAGCGACGCATGTTCCAGATCCCCTGGAGACATGCTACACGCCACCTACCCACCCTGGAGGAGGAAAACACTATATTCAAGGTAAGTTCTATGCCTGTGTATCCCTTATTTTTCTGATGTGGTAGGTGTTTGTAGTAAAGATATGCTACTGATTGTGATTTAATCATGGTGCCTCATGTTTACTTATTTTAAACATAATTGTCTGCAGTTGTAGCTATGACATCATTTGTGATTGTCCTTTGTGAATTATTTGTATAACTATTTAAGGCTTGTGAGCATAATTGATATTGGTATACTCTTAGGTGTATTTTCAAGTACCTGGCGATACGATAAGTGAAAGTGTAAAAGTGCACAGTCATTGACCAGTGTGCTTGCACACAGAGGAATTTGACCTCTGCATTTAACCCATCAGTGCGGTGAAACACACACACTATTGACAAATAGGTCACAGGCGGTCAGAATGGGCCACCACCTGCTCCTACACCATGACTCTCAACACGGGAGTCCCACAAGGCTGTATGCTGAGCTTGTTTTTGTACTCCCTGTATACCCTTGATTGTGCTCCAGCTCACAACTCCATCACCATAATCAAGTTTGCTGATGACATAACTGTGGCTGGGCTGATCAACAATACAACTACCTGCCCTGAATGACATTTTCACCTCCCATTGCTTGCAGAAGACATATAACATCCTAATCTATTCCATCATGCCCATCACTGCTGCCCTCCTGTAAGCACTACAGGTCTATCAAAACACACACTACTATTTATATTATTATTATTATTATTATATTAAAACATTATTATTATTTTATTATAATTATTATATATATACAGGGGTTAGACAATGAAACTGAAACAGCTGGTTTTAGACCACAATAATTTATTAGTAGGTGTAGGGCCTCCTTTTGCGACCAATACAGCGTCAATTTGTCTTAGGAATGACATATACAAGTCCTGCACAGTGGTCAGAGGGATTTTAAGCCATTCTTCTTGCAGGATAGTGGTCAGGTCACTACGTGATGCTGGTGGAGGAAACCGTTTCCTGACTCGCTCCTCCAAAACACCCCAAAGTGGCTCAATAATATTTAGACACAAAGACTTGCTGTCTTGGTCACAGATGCGCCAGCAAGACGTGCAGCAACAATTTGTCCTCTTTTGAACTCTGGTATGTCACCATAATGTTGTGTGCATTGTAATATACTATATAACTGTGCTCTTACCTGCTAACTGAACCTTCACACTCTGCTCTTACTGGTGCAATGTGACATTAATGAAGATTGGCCACCAGACTGGTCCAATTTAGCCATGAAACCTCCCTCACTAACATGACAGGTGCTTCACTTTCATTGTCTAACCCCTGTATATATATTATTGTTGTTATATTAAATTAAAGATTATTCTGTTCTATTTCACATGCACACACACTAGTGAATACAATAGGGGGCATGTATGCGCCTGGTGAGAAGTTAGAGGTTAGGTGCCATGCTCAAGGGCATGTCATGTCCTGCCAGGGGATTAACCAGTGACCTTCCGGCCACAAAATCAGGTCCCTAAACAACAGGCCATGGCTGCCATTGCTTATTTATTTATTTATTAGATTTGTGTAATACATTTTATTACAATGTTATGTTCTGGTAATAAACATTTTAATATTGTAAACAGTAACATTTAATGTATTTAGTCTGATGTTTTTAGAAAGATGTTTAAAACGATGGCAGTGTTAGAAAATTTAGTATCGTGGTAATTATTGAGATTGATCAGTATAGAAAATTTATCGTGATAAAATTTTTGCCCATATCGCCCAGCTCTACATACATGTGCTTACTTGTTTTAATATGATACAGTGATGTAGAGTGTGAAAGCTTGTATCGAAAGTGATGGTATTGACTGAAATGGAAAAGATTGTCATGCAGCCCTGCTTTGTAGTGAGGAGAAACAAGACAAATCCAGAGCAGCCTAAATGTGACGGGATCATCTCCTTCTGTGTGCATAATATATCAGGAAGTAAAAGGCATAATCTTATCCTAGTGCAACTTTCATACCGTCCTCAAATCCAGTCCTACCTGCAATACCTGTGATTCATCGTAGTGTGCAAGAAGCGTTCTAGGAAAAGCGGTTATCTGTAAGTGGCACACGCCTATGCGTGCTCTAAATTTAAACCGTGCATCCACTCCGCAACCTTGCTCAACCAAACCCTTGCTGTTCTGATCCAGGATTCAGTGACTGGAAGCTTAACTGCAAATAAATGGCTTGTCAGAGTGTGTTATTTGAAGAAAGGTAACTTTTGGCTGATTTAAGGAGAGATAAACCTGCATATTTTTAGTGATAAGGATCTTTCCCACAGTGGTAGTTCATTTGAACTCAATTCAGCTCTCATCCAGTTTGGTAACATATGTACGTCATATGTGGCCTAACAGGCTAATGTTTATATTTTGTTTTATGTCTTTTCACTTACTGGAGCTTGACATCACCTGTCATTAGAGCCACTATGTTAGGACACAATGTTATTTGAACAGGATTCTGTTATTAAAAGGTTTTTCATGCACAGTTGTTTGATCTTTGTCTTTCATCTCTTTCTGCAGAGGTTTGAAACCTCCTCGGGTCACTGAACAGGGTTGATCATTTTGCTGCACCATTACTACTGACTACACACCCATAACCGCTTGCTGTAAAGGGGCTTTTACTGATATTCTCATGATCCGCTTTGCAGAAGTGAAAGTACTGAGAGTTTCACTTCCGCAAATGATCGATGCTGCAGAACTTTGGCATCAGAGGAAGTTCTGAGGGCCCCCAAAACCATGAGCTCTTTCTCAAACATCTGCATGAGCTTCATAGTGTCTAAGAAAATAAAAAAAACCACAAACTATCACTCGTGTTCATTTTTTCTGCGTAGGCCTGGGCCCTGGAGACGGGGAAGTACCAGGAAGGGGTAGATGAGCCAGATCCAGCCAAGTGGAAGGCCAATCTCCGCTGTGCCCTCAACAAAAGCCGAGAGTTCAATCTAACGTATGATGGCACCAAAGAAACTCCCATGCAGCCTTTCAAGATCTATGAGGTGTGCGACCAACCTGTCAACGGAGGTAAGGGGTAGTGTTGGTGAAACGTTGTCATGGAAACAGTTTGTCGCTGTTGTAAATTGTGGTTTAATAAATAATAAAAACATGAGATACATGTTACAGGATGGAATCCACAAATAGTAGACATGGGAAAGTCAATAAATACTATACTACTGTATTGTCTTTATGCTCTTTCAGATGGGGGTGAAGATGAGGAGGAAGAGGTAAGGTTTGTTTGTGGAGTCACTTTTATTTTACGTGGTTCTGATGTAAAATATCATTTTTCATGTTTGTTTGTTTTTCTTGCAGCTATCAAACTTTGAGCAGCTCACCATCAGTAAGCTATATATTTCTTTTTTTTCATTTCACACACACACACACACACACTACTTCTGAAATGTTTGGGGTCACCTGTTACACATCCTTCTTATTTCTTCAAGTCTTTTCTTTATTCTGAAGAAGATTTCAGGAAAATCCACAAATTTTACTGTTCCAGAGCTGTTGAGTGTGTGTGTGTGTGTGTGTGTGTGTGTGTGTGTGTGTGTATTCAGTGCCTTGCAAAAGTATTCACCCGCCTTCAGTTTGCATTTCTTCAGCGGCAGTTACAGCTGCCAGTCACTCTGGATAAGTCTCTATGAGCTTGCCACATCTTGCCACTGGGACTTTTGCACATTCCTCCAGGCAACTGCTCCATCAAGTTAGATGGTTTCTGCTGGTGAACACCAATCTTTAAGTCTGACCAATCCATCAATTGGATTAAGGTCTGGTCTTTGACTAGGCCATTCCAATACATTTACACATTCCCCCTTAAACCACTCGAGTGTTGCTTTAGCAGTATGCTTTGGGTCATTGTCCTGTCGGATGGTGAACCTCCGCCCCAGCCTGAATGTGATTAGTTAATTCTGAAAACAGCCACACCCCCAATTATTAGAGGATGTCCATATTTATGCAACCACTTCAGTTTTTTTCCCCTCTATTTGACTTCAGTGTTTTTCAGTGGAATTGTACAGATTATATATCACATTAAGGATGGAAAAAGTGCACCGATATGGACAGGGGAGCTGAAAAAATGCTGCTGTTGCATGAGGATGATCAGGCTATAAATACCTGCAGGGTGTGTGACAGTAACGTATAGCCTGAGTTTCCACTGGCAGTGCCATATGCAGGAGCCTAAAGTTACATAAGGTGCGTTTTTTGTATGGGGAGCTTATTATTGATGCTAAAAGGTTATTTCCTTTAACAGACCCTCGGATCAGCGAACCTCCAAGTTACCCAACATTCCCAACCAACCCTGTCAATACATACCTGCAGCCTGTTATACCTCCTGAATTCCCTGGACACCGCCATATAGTTCCTACTGTGAAACAGGAGGAGTATATACTCGGGGATGGTCTTCCAAATGGACTTGGGATGGGTACTGGAGTCATACCGCAACCTGCTCTTCCACAAGCCGTCAACATTCCAGGGGCCTTAGTGGACAGTCCTATGCCAGAAGCTCAACCTCAGGTGGAGCCCCAGGTCCAGCCCTGCATCTCTGACCTGCTGAGCAGTCCTCATATGCTGCCCTGTAAGCAAAGTTTATTTTTCTTTGTGGCTATGAATACTATCAGTGTGTTTAGATTTAAGGTTCCCAGCCCTGGTTCTGAGGTATCCCTGGACATTTTAGTGTTTCCTCTGCTCACAGCTAGGCTTGTTACAATGCTATAAAACCTGCATTAGTGCACTGGAGCGCCTTCAGATTTCTCTCCTTGCAGTGGATGTGAACTCCACACTGCACTGCAATTTACAGTAGTTAATATCACCTCAGTGATTAGTGCTTAGAAAACACATCATTGGTCATAAACAAACCAATTAGCAGTTCTTCAAATATCCAAAAGCTCTTTAACAGGACAGCGTAGCTTATTATAATCAATGTATAAATTTTTTGGAAAGTCTTTGTTCAGGTTCACATTCCACATATTCCACGGCTGGTAATCCACCAATGGAATGTCCAGAATTACCATGTCATTATTATATGAAGGACAGATTGCAACATTTGGCGGGGAAAAAGGTCCAGACCATGGGCCGAACCAAGGCACATTTGTTAGCTTGTATATATTTGGTGCGGTTAGTTTTGTTGTCGCTACATTTTTGTGAGCGCAACAAAGACATTTGTATGATATGCCTACGTCCTGTCATCATCACTTATGTGGAGTGCATCTTCCTACACTTGACACTGATTGGTTTGTAGAAGGACGTTGGCGTGTTGCCAATTCAGCGATTGGTTCATTTGGCAGGAAGTCTTTCCTGGATAAAATTAATGAACATATTAATTTTGCTTCCACAGTAGTGCTGTTTGTTGTTGTGGTGTTTTTATCAGCAGCAGCAGCTTCAGCCAGAGTACTCTAGAGTACTTCAAATTCAGCAAATTAACGTGCTTGACCTGAAGCAATTGTATGGTACCGTACGGTAAGGTACCGTATGTCTGTCTGTGTTGGCGCCCTGTCCTGGGCTTAGTTGAATAGTGAGGGGGTAGGGGACTAACCGCGACCCTGATAAGGATTAAGCGGGTGTGATGATGGATGGATGGATTAAGGCAACATGAGTTTGCAGTTTCTAAATTATTACTTTCCTCAGTTTCCATTTCTCTTATGTCTTCCTGTTATAGTAACTGATCTTGACATCAAGTTCCAGTACCGGGGCCGGTCATTTGGCTCTCTGACGGTCAGTAACCCTCAGGGCTGTCGACTCTACTATGGTAACCTGGCCCCTACTCCAGAGCAGGTGGAGCTGTTCGGACCCGTCACTCTGCACCAGGTGCTTTTCCCCGGAACGGCTGAGATCCAGAATGACAAGCAGAGGTTCTACACTGAACACCTACTGGACGTGATGGACAGAGGACTGATCCTGGAAATCCGTGGGCAAGATATATACGCTGTGCGTCTGTGTCAGTGTAAAGTGTTTTGGTCTGGGCCAGGAGTACCTGAAGAAGGCCCACCCAACCCCATGGAGAGGGAGCGCAAGATCAACGTGTTCAGCCTCAACAATTTCCTGCAGGGTGAGTAGAGCTTCTCAGATTACTCGGCTTTCTTTTTTTTCTTTTTGTATTATATACAGTCTATTACAAATATTTCGATGCTCCTGGTCATATTACAGATTGTTGATTTTCTAAATGATAAGGAATGTACATCCACTGCCACAGGGAACAAATGCATGTTTATCTGCACATTTTATTGCAGAACTTCTGAATGTAATACATCTGAAAAAAGCAACATTTCATGCACAGAGTAAGTCTGCATCCAAACGTGCAGCTGTTTGTTCTCTGTAGACGATGGGTTCACTTTTTTTTTTTTTTTTTTACTAAAAATCAATAAAGCATGGACTTTTGGACTACAGACATGACTAAACCAGGGGTATGTGGAAAATAGTCCATCAGTTTAACAGAGCTGATGTATTTTCACTGTTGAAGTGTACCAAACTAGGCATTAATTGATTATTAATTGGTGTCCATATGTAGAGTTTTGCCCTTTTAATGAAAAACTATGTATGCATGTTGATACACTGCTCAAAAAAATAAAGGGAACACTAAAATAACACATCCTAGATCTCAATGAATAAAATATTCCAGTTGAAAATATTTATTTATTACATAGTGGAATGCGTTAAGAACAAAATAACATAAAAATGATCAGTGTAAATCAAAATTATTACCCCTTGGAGGTCTGGATTTGGAATCATACTCAAAATCTCATACCACCCTCATGGAGTCTGTTTCTGACAGTTTGAGCAGAAACATGGATATTAGTGGTCTGCTGGAGGTCATTTTGCAGGGCTCTGGCTCTGCTCCTCCTGTTCCTCCTTGCACAAAGGAGGAGGTAGTGGTCCTGCTGCTGGGTTGTTGCCCTCCTACGGCCCCCTCCATGTCTCCTGGTGTACTGGCCTGTCTCCTGGTATCTGCTCCATGCTCTGGACACTGTGCTGACAGACACAGCAAACCTTCTTGCCACAGCTCACATTGATGTGCCATCCTGGATGAGCTGCACTACCTGAGCAACTTCTGTGGGTTGTAGACATCACCTCATGCTACCTCTATGGTGAGAGAACTGACAAAATGCAAAAGTGACCAAAACATCAGCCAGAAAGGATGAGAACAGAGAAAAGGTCTCTCATTTCTATCTGTTGTCTTGTTGTCTGTTCCATTTGCATTGAGTTACATTGTGTTGTTTAAGTGTTCCCTTTATTTTTTTTTAACAGTGTAGAAATCATTAAATAATGTCAGTTTTTCACAAAGTGCTTCTTCTGGATATTCTGAGACTATATGGTGTAGTTTTTAAATGTTAAAGGTTGTACAAAATCAAAAGAAGCCATTGAAATGGAATGATTTGGTAATCCATTACAGTCTGTAAGTACAGTTTGAACATGCAAAGTCTAGCATTTATGACTTATTTATCTTATCTGATCATCTAGATTATCCATCATGTAGTTAACCAAGAGGTACTTTTAATGTAAAATTAAGACAGAAATCTGGTTTTGCTCGTCTTGTGACATTCATATGGGGGTATAGAGGTTTCACAATTCAAAATCCTAACAAAATATTCCATCTTTAAAGACTACTGATCACAGAACAGCTCTTGTTCCACACAGGACTAATCCTGTACCAGAAAGGGGAGGCGCCAACTCCTCCTCCGTTTGAAATTTACTTCTGCTTTGGGGAGGACTGGCCTGACCATAAGCCCAAAGAGAAGAAGCTCATCATTGTCCAGGTGTGCAAATTTAAGTTGATTCACAAGGTGGATGTATTTACTCATAAGCAGAAGGACTGCCACTTTATAAAAATGTCATTTTATTTGTTATTTTGAGAATACGGAGTGTCATTGTTATGTAACATGTTGACAAAAAGACTTAATCAGACTACTTAAATTACTGTGACGCAGCAGAAGAGCTGGAGAGCTTATCTGTGCATTTGAATGCAACTGTTTTTAATACCACACACCTGTTACTAAATGGAATTTGGCATTTTGCGATTATTATAATGCAATGACTGGGATTGCAGTAATTAACTGTAGCTCATGTGTCAACACCAGCAGTAATTTGTGTTGAATCAGTCAAGACCAAGCCTTAAAAGATTTGGATTTCAGAACAGATATGGTTGTGATTTTCAGATGGTCTTATAGAAATGAGAGAAGTGATCAAACTTATGGTGTTGTATATCAGTCACATAATTCATATTTACAGTGGAACCTCGGTTTTCATCATTAATCTCTTCTAAAGTGGCTGATGTTAACTGAAACCAACGATAACTGAGGCAATATTTCCCATAAGAAACAATGTAAATCCAATTAATTTGTTCCAGACACTGAAAAATATTAACAAAATTAAATTTTATATACAAATCCAAAAACCTTGGGACACTAAACAAATTGTGAATAAAAACTGAACACAATGATGTGGAGGTGCCAACATCTAATATTTTATTCAAAATAGAACACAAATCACAGATCAGAAGTTTAAACTGAGAGAATGTATCATTTTAAAGTTTCAAAATTTCATGGCGTCAACAAATCCCAAAAAAGCGATTGTTCCAGATTCTCTGAATCTTTTGATGATGTTATGCACGGTTGATGATGATAACTTAAAAGTCTTTGCTATTTTACGCTGGGTAAC
>BRDA01009755.1:0-12752 GCA_036984385.1 Crenuchus spilurus
ACATTTATTTATTTATGTATTTCCACTCGTGTGCATTTATTTTTCTTCAAACCGTATGTTAATTGAGTGGGCGGTCCTAACCTCATTCTAAAAATAGGATTGGTTAAAGAGTTCCGATAGTTTCCTGTCTAATAAATTAATAACTAATAAATTAAAACCAGGTGTTTCAGTTTCACTGTCTAACCCCTGTATGTATATATATTGTGAGAAAATTATTATAATGTATAAAAACATATTCCTCAAAGAAAGGTTTGGAAAGGATTTGCATGTTTCTCCAGCTACATAGCATAATATCAATAAAAAATTCAAGGAATCTGGAGGAATTTCAGTTTATGAAAGACAAGGGCACAAGGATAAGTTGAATGCCCATGCACTGTGATTACTCAGATGGTACTGCATCAAGAACGATCATTCATCAATACAGGTGGAAACTTCATACTAGACCTCAAGCAGCTTGGATTGTGTTCCTCTTCACTTTTCCTCCAGACTCTTTTACTTCGATTTCCAAATGAAATGCAAAATTTACTTTCAGTGATGGTTTGAAGCCATGTCATCTGCTGGTGTTGGTCCACTGTGTTATATCAAGCCAAAAGTCAGTGTAGCCATCTACCAGGACATTTTAGAGCTCTTTATGCTTCTTTCTGCTGACAAGCTTTATGGAGATGCATACTTTATTTTTCAGCAGGACTTGCCACCTGCCCACACTGCCAAAAGTACCAGTACCTGGTTTAATAACAACAGTATCACTGTGCTTGATTGACCAGCAAACTCATCTGACCTAAAGCTCACAGAGAATATATAAGCTATTGTCAAGAGGAAGATGAGAGACACCAGACCCAACAATGCAGATGAGCAGAAGGCCGCTATCAAAGCAACCTGGGCTTCCATAACACCTCAACAGTGCCACAGACTGATTGCCTCCATGCCACGCCACACAGGTGTAGTAATTTATGCAAAAGTTGCCCCCAACTAACTATTGAGTGCATATACTGTTCATACTTTTCAGTAGAACAATATTTATGTAGTAAAAATTATTTTATTTTAATTGGTCTTAGATAATATTCTAATTTTCGAATAAACACTTAAAAGTTAATATAAATTTCACTTTTTTTAACTGAATTACTGAAATAAGTTAACATTGTAAAGTAAGCAAGCATTACAATGCAGGGTTACATTCACAAAAGCCTTATATTAACCTTGTTCAAAAGTTGATTAATTTGTCTGGGTTCAGAGGTGTCCGGGTGTATCTTTGTTGGAAAAAATAGATGCTGTGCACACTGGATCAAGGTGAAGGGTCTGTCATGATATGGGGTTGGGTCAGTGCCCTTAGCAAAGGTAATTTACACTTCTGTGATGGCAACATTAATGCAAAAATGTACATTCAGATTTTAGAGCAATATATGCTTCCTCCAGAATGACGTGTTTTCCAGGGACATTCATGCATTTTTCAAAAGACAATGTAAAAGCACATGCTGCACACATTACAAAGTCATGGCTGGCCTGTGGAAGAAGAGGGTTTGGGTACTGGATTGGCCTTCCTGCAGTCCTGACCTTGAAACTAAAAATGTGACAATGATTTGCAGGAAGAATGAGACAAAAAAACAACTGAAACACTTCATCGTTTAGTATTCTTGGGATCAAAACATCTTTTAAGTGTTGTGAGAAGGAATGGCAATATTAAAAAGTGGTAAATATTTACTGTGCCAACTTTTGTTGCAGGGACTAAATGCTGTAATGGATGTATTTTAACATGTGAAATGAAGTTAACCAGACAAAACATGAAATATATCTGGAGCAAACAGTCGGAAATGTAATGAAATCAAAGTCAAAGTAAATATACGAAAAACTGCTTTTTTTAATTTAAATGTTCCATACTTTTCCAACTTTTCTATGATTTGGGGGTTGTGTTGGGGCTGTTGGTTTGTGTAGTATTTGGACACATGCACTTTGGCACAGCTTTTGCTCTTTGGCAGGGTGAAATTGATCTGGCACCGTTCTGCCAGGTTGCCTGGAAAAGGCTTAGGATTGCAAGGCAGGGGGCTGGGTTGTGCTGAATTGTATTCTAAGCTGTTGGGGAGGAGGTGGGAGGGAGTTATTGTACCCACTACTGGCATACAGCCTGACTGTTGCCATGGCACAGTTCACTATTGTCCCCTCCGTCTCCTGCAATTCAACTTAAAACATTCTACCGTTCTGAAGCTATATCTCATTTCTGCCTCATTTAAGAGCACTCAAAGCAGAGACTAGCCTGACAGAGATTAATTTGTTAAGCCAAACGAGCCCCAGATCCTAAAGGTAACAAAGAGTAATTGTTATATTGTTGTATGTGAAGTGTAACTGTGTGCATAAAGCATTTGTTAAGCAGACAAAGGACAAACAATGCCTGGCATTACTGTCCATTCAATATCACTGCTGGAAGTTCAGGAGATTAGAGAGCTGAATAGCACACTCAGTTTATGCTATAACAATAAACCAACCATGAAGAAACTGGAGATGAAAATCAACTCATGAATGGGCAAACAATGGCTGCTCTAATATCTGCTTGCAATTAATATGTCAAGATGTACAAATAGCCCATTATAAGTAACATGACAAATGTTTCCTAACAACTTGATTGCTCCCGACAAAAAAAAAAAAACCCCAGAGTGCTCAAAGTGCAAGTAATTAAACACACATTGTAAGCATTGCATGAGTGACAGCAAACTCAACCTATAGGCTGACATCCAAATATGAAAGTGTAAAATGTAAATAAGCAGATGTTTCTCTTGGTCTCTTTATATTAGATATACAAATCTGAAATGGTGCTACTAGTGTGGTTTCCAAACTACTATTCAAGCCAACCTGAAGAGTTTATTATTCGAATTATTTGAAATCAGAGCCACACTACTACTACTAAACATCAGATTCTGTAGCAGTTAAGGATATCATTATGTCATTACCAGGGGCATCTCTACAGTAGGTGCAGGTGGGGCCCGGCCCCACCAGATGTCGCTGTGGAGCAGTGTGTGACTTAATCAATAACTTTGTTTAAATTTAATATTATTTTCACATTAATTTTAACATTATTTTCTAACATTGTTTTGTATTTGACTTATAAAAATGGCAGTTAGTTCCCAATACATTAAAAATATTCCTGTACGTGTTGCGTAAAGTCAGTACTTTCAGCAGTCTTCACTAAGATAAGCCTGTCAGGTGCAACATGTTTTCAAAAATGAGCTGTGGGTCACACTAATGCTGGCCCCATGCTAGGAGCAACTAATAAAAAAAATGGAAAATTTGCAAACGCAAGCTTCTGTGAATATCGTTTACGGTATCAGCGTTGCTACACAGCTTGCCACAAACATCACAGTAACTGTTAGCCGCTGCTAAATGAATATAATAAATAGTCAGTGTAAAAGTAGGGACCTGATGACCCTTTGCTCTTTCTTCCAGAGGTTTGTCATCTTTGGTGAAAGATACTGTCAATGATCAGAACTAGGCAACAGAGTGAAGTGGGCTGGAAGGGGGAGGGGCTTGTGTTAATAATAGCTTACTACATTATTCATACTACACTAATGAATGTACTGTTCTGTATCAGTTTTGGTGTACTCATGACTTATTATCATGGACACAGCTACATTTGCAACTTAACTAGAACTTTATTTGATGTGTCATTTTATTTTTTAACATAATCTGAATCAAAACAAATCTTTTGGCAGCCTGTAACCATCCAAGGTTTGACTTCATGAGAGCTTGCCTACAGCATGCTTGCATGAACTCAAGGACTGAGAATGTGACCTAAATTGGAATTTCAGTAGGCCTCCGGACATCACAAAAGCATCATGAATGTTGTATGCTCTTCAGGCCTAATGCATGCAGCCTGACCACATCCATCCTGACAAACATGTTAAACAGGCCCTACTGATATAATTATAGCTATTGTTGAGAGGCCAAATTGTGGTTAGGTATATAGGTATTAGTACACATTCAACAAGGCCTGTGCGTTTGAAACTGTGGAAACAGCCAACACAGCGTTGAAATGGCATTTAATACATTTCAACATGGTCGTATAAACGTATTACAGTTAAGTGAGGCTCGCTGCTCACGAACAAGCGGATGACTCATGCTTAAAGGTAATCACAGGCAGTGATGCAGACGGGCTGCAGGGCAAACCCCTTTGCCGTTGTGGTGGAATACCCTCATGGAGGTCCATGCAGTCGGTGAAAGACTTGCATAAATCAGTCCTGGAATCGCCCCTGAAAATACGCCCAATGAGACGCCACATAGCAAAACACTTTACCAGCTTCGTCCAATCAGCGGCGGCCCTACATGGCCAGCAGCCCGCCTATTGGCTGAAACGGTGCGGGGCTGTTTTTTTTTTTTCGCGAACGCTTCAGCCCACAGCTCCATCTGTGGCGAGGTGCTGCAGCTTTTTGCAGCATTTTTGGGGAAAGCTTAAGTTAGCTAGCCTATGGGATTCTCCACGTAATTATTTGGCTTTACTTTATCAATTTCACTCTTTATGCGGCCAGCATGTGCCAAGGCGGATGCAAAAGGTGCTTTTCTTTCCCTTCAGGCTGCTCCGCGCACCTCTGTGCTGCATCGAGTGAGCTTCGGTGCGTGCTGAAGTACAGCAGCTCTCCGTGTCTGCATTGAGGAAAGACAGCAATGCAAACAGATAGGAAAGGACTGAATAAATGAGTACAGCATCTCTGTCGTGAAAAGCGTGGAAAGCATCGAAGCTCTTAAAAACAACGGCGAGATCCCGCATGTCTACCCTTTGTCAACCGTTCTTCTTACTGAACCTCTCATTTGTGAGCATCGCTGCCGATGTGAAGTGCTCGTGGCTTTTGTGTTGACACGCTGAGAAGCCATTTCACGATGAGCCACGGCTGAGAAAGAGAGAAAGACGAGTCTGAGGGAAAGAGAGCAAGAAAAAGCGAGAGAGGAAAAAATGAGGAAGCGTTTTTTATCATATATAAAAGAGACACAGGCCTCGTCGTCCGCAGGCCCCGAGCCGTGTGAGAAAAGGAGGAAAGGGGCCCGAGCCTGGTGAGCGCAAAAGCCGAGTAAACAATGGAGAGCAGGACGACGGGGAAACACGGACAGAATCCGTGCGATGTTGACTTTCATCCGAACAAAATGAAGTACTTGTCTTGAACATCTCGCTTCTCCTTTTTTTCTTTTTCTTTTTGTATTTACGATTCAAGAAATCCAGTTTTCGACGTCGAAGTTCCATGCCACCCCTCTCCCTCTCTGTTTCTTTTAGTGATTCTTATTATTTTGTCTTTTTTTAATTTAAACTTTTGATCCGGATCCAGCGTTGACAGTGTTCAATGGAAGTATGTTATCAGTTACCGGTTTTGCCTCTAGACAGGCCGGTTCCCAAGCATGTTCTCAGCCGGAGGGGAGCCATCAGTTTCAGCTCCAGCTCCTCTCTGTTTGGTGCCCCAGACCCAAGACAGCTGGCACAGGTAAAGTCATCACATTGTGTATGTATGTGATGTGTGTGTGTGTGTGTGTGTGTGTGTGTGTGAGAGAGAGAGATTCTCTGTGACTTTCCAGGGGTTTTTACAAAAGTTTTCCACTATTTCACTCTTACACAAAGCATAGCTGATCAGTCAAGACATGTCTAGAGTCTGAAGTTTACTTCTTTAGTTTTGCACTGGAGCTATGAGGCTGGGTTGCTCAACAGTAATGGAAGTCGATCACTGCAAATCTTTTCTGTCATAGATTTTTGCATCATAGCTCCAGCCCTGAAAACACCAGACTTCACTGATCAGAATAAGATGGGAAACTAAATTAGACTCTGTTATTTTTTTTGACTTCTTGCAGGCCTTCAGTAACACACCTGCATAGCAGAAGTGATGGCCCATCTTTGAACTTTGTTTAAAGATGCTTCCTCACACTTGATATCAGGAAAGGTGCATAAATTACAGTGCTAGACCTGGGACAAATGGAGCGATCCAATAGGACTAGTTATGAGCCAAGCTAAATGGAAAACGCCACACTGTTTATAAACGGGAGCTTTAATAAAGTTCTTAAATTAGGATTAGGTTGAAGGTGTCCACTCCAAACAGTATCACCTTTCAGCCAGGAGGTTGAAAGAAATGCAATCTCGTGTTCATGCTTTCTTCAGGTTTAATTACTGGTTCATGTTGAGCCTAAATAAGCTGTAGAGTTGCAGCAACTGTAATAGAAGCGTCTTATCACCAAGCAACTGCTTGTGTGACTGATAGCACTGAAGTGTCTGATGAACTAAGTATTCTGTCACTTATCTTGAGTAGTTCTTAGCTGCTGTAGTTCTGTGAAACCCGCTGTCCTGACAAAACCTCATATTTCAGAAATGTAGTTCCTAACTTTGAGTGTAAGTTAATGCAAAAAATAATTAGTCCACTCATCAGTTTTAAATTAAAAACTGGAGAACAGTTTTGTTCCAACAGCATCATTAGGCTTGATATTATTAACACCACTGTAGTAGACCGGTTTTCTGAAGTGGACCATATTAGTTCTCTTTTAGTGTGTCAGAATTGTTAGTTACCCCATCCACACATTTATATTAAGATGTTAAAGGCAAACTTACTTCTTTAGAGATTTGCCAACAATATAAACTATATATATATAAAGTGATGCATGTACAGCAATCCTGTTATTGCATATGGGGCCCATTTTCTGAAGTCACATTAAGGGGCCTGTTTTTGGGCACTGTCCTGTGACTGGCCTTCAAAATCCTTAGTTAGGCAGGAACACCATGAAAAGCAAAGGTGATTAGATGAGTTAGGCCTTGCTGGCCAATGACTTCACCAAGATCCAGAGGATTGCTATAAACAGTCATTTTGCTGGCTAGCTTTGGGCTAATTTTATGCAACATTATGAATGTGAAGTAGAAAAAACTAATTGGTAGAACACATTGTGGACTGAAGTGTTATCTAAAGTAGAAAAGTCATGTGATACTGCACTACCTGGAAACCTTGTTTCTAAACTAAGAACTCACCCTGATTAAGCCTAAGCTAAGATTTAAAGTGTTTTCAAAGTAATTCACTTTTGGCATTGCAGTTGAGGCTAATGCTAGGCTAAATCCTTGCAGAGAACCCTACATTTTGAGTTAATAAAAATGTTTTACTGATTTCTTCGAAATAAAATATATATATATATATATATATAGCTAATGAATGAATAATAAAAGTAGCTGGTTGGGAACGGGCAACTCCACCTATGATTCTTGATGCAGATTTGATTGTAACATAAATCCAGCTTGCTTACTATAGTATTAGCTAGATCCTCTTGAAGCCCTTAAATAACTGAATGAGGCATGTTTTGGGTTGGAACTAAGTTCAGTAGAAAGGCTGTTCTCCAGTAACAGTGTTTAGAAGTTATCATAAGAAAAGGAGATCAGGGTTAGACTGGAGTTGATTTCTGTTTAGTTGATGTGACAAAGCATGTTTCAGACCATGTGACCAGCACATAATTTTGCATAATTACACTACCGGCCAAAAAGTTTTAGAACACCCCAATTTTTCAAGTACTTATTGCAAATGATTGAGTTTAATCTCTCATTGCACTCTGAAATTAAAGCACAGGAGTTAAATAAGAACTTGTGGAATCAATTTGTAAACCAAAATGCATCTAAACTTTGGACTCTTCAAAGTAGTACCTTTGTCAGATATAACAGCTGAACACACTCGTGACATTCTTTCTACAGCAGACATAAAATATTCTTCAGACAGTTCTTCACAAATCTGCTGCAGAAGTTCACATAAATGTTGGGACTTGTAGGTTTGCTTTGCTTTTCACTTCATCACAAATTCAGCTGGATGGGGTTTAAGTCTCGAGACTGTGCTGCCACTCCATGTTTTCAAGCTGACCATCTTGTTTTTTTTTTTCTGAGGTAGTTCTGGCAGAGCTTGGACTTGTGTTTTGGGTCATTATCTTGCTGTAGGATGAATCCTTGGCAGACTAGACACATACCTGAGGGTATTGCATGGCACTGCAGAATGCTGTGGTAGCCGTGGTGGCTCAGGCTGCCTCTCACTCTGTAGGAATTCGCACCAGCTTTCAAGGCTAAAACCTCCATTACTGCAGAACAGTTTTCACCTGTTTATCCATTTAATGTTCCCTGACAAAAGCAATTTGTGTATAATTCTGTAATGTAAATACATTTTCAGTTTTGCGTAAGCTTACTTTTTTTAAACCTGACAGTTCAGCGCTTACTTACCTTTGTATCATTTCAAGCTCTTTGTTGGACTGAATGATGTGAATCGCAATGAAACAATAAATGACTGGAAAAATTGGGGTGTTCTAAAACGTTTGGCCAGTAGTGTATACATACACATGCACAGAAATCTCCAAACTGTGTTGGGCACCGATCACCAGGACAGGATTTGAAGATCCGTTTCCTATAATTTCACATTCAAGCCAATAACCATTTCTGAACTACTGTTGTTTTAGGAATAATGCATCTAATGTTAGTTTGAATTGCTTGCATCTAAACAGCGCTGCTAAGTAAAAAGTCAAAGGTTCTGTATTGCGCAAAAAAGCGTTCCACTAGTGTTACAAGCTGGACATCTTAAGAATAGTTTTTTGGTGCTATCTAGTACAATTTTATAACATTTCTGTAAAGAAACTGTATACAAAACATTATAATGAATCATTTCATCATATCATATACATTTTTGCCTTCTTGTAGTTCTACACAGAACCGTTGAAGAACCATTTCTGTGAGAGTGACCAGAACTTTTTCTTATTCTTAACCACACTTAACTGCAGACAGATAATTTAAGCAAATGGCCTTGTCAAAAATGTCTGACAGTGCAGATCTGATCAGTTAAACTTACAGAAGGAAAGCAAACCTGATTGTAGTTAAATGAAGGCTACAGTGCATATCTTGCAAACTGTGTGGAGTAATTATCTTTTTGTAAACATTGTGTCTCTGTCTGCGCAGTCATAAAACGTGACTGACTGCAGTGATGTGTGTGTGCACAGTTGTAAAGTGCTAGAGACTGTTGCTGTGTGTGTGTGTGTGTGTGTGTGTGTGTGTGGTTGCTCCACGCTGCTGTTTGTCAGGGCTGAGGTAGGCTACCGTTGCAGAGGGAGACAGTTAAACATGTGCTTGGGCTTTAGGAGCAGTGGTTTGGCCAGCTGCCAACATCACAGATGGCCACATCTCTCTGTCTCTGTGTCTCTCTGTCTCTGTCTCTCTCTCTGTCTCTCTCTCCATTCTTCACACTGTTCCGCTACTATCACCCTGTCCTCCCTCAACCCTTACTCTCCCACTCTTGTTTTTCTCAAACAGACACATTTTTGTGAAAGGACATATCTTCTCATGAGTGGGGGGTGTTGTGCATTATGCTTTCTTGTAAAGGAATGGTGAAGACTGTAGCTTTCACAGTAAAATATCATAACGGTGTTCGTTGTCACATCTCACCAAAATATGAATTATTTTCTTCTTTAATAACCTTTTAAATATAATGTCTCATTGTGGAAGAAATATTGAAACATTTGTCTTTGTATGTATGTATGTATGTATGTATGTTGTATTATTATTATTATTATTATTATTATTATTATTATTATTATTATAATTATATGTATTAATTGATTCATATATCTAATGACACATCATTGATATCAAACATGTGTATTTGACATTTAGTGCTACATGATGGTGATGGTGTGAAACTACCATACATCACCATAATCATATAAATGAGGATTAGTTTAGTTTATTGGGGGCATCTGTGTTTTAACATTTTACATGTCTCTTCAGAGTTGAAACTCCTGCATACAGACGGCATCGAAATAGCTACATGAGTGAGGTTTATCAGATAAACTCTTTGTTAAGAATAACTGCCACTTGTGGTTCTGGATGGTCAGACACTAGAGGCACTGCCGAGGATGTCCAGAATTAATGGGCTTGTATGGAGCTTTAGTGCAAAATTGTAATTTCTAATGGTTAATCTTAATACACAAAAATGCACAAAAATACAAAATACAAATGATACAAAAAAAAAAAAAAAAGTTTGTCACAAAACAGAACTACATCAAACTGGGTGTCTACCGGGCAGTCCATCAGAACTGCAGATCCTGTGCTTTCCTTTAAGTGCGTTGGCTGCCCATTGGCGATGTATCTGTAGCAGTATGAAAAGAGGCGGAGCTTAACTTCACATTCTTTGAAGGAGGCTTGTGTTAGTCTGCACCCTCCTAGAGTCATGGACATTAGAAGTGATCGGGAGAGTCAACGAATGGATGGGTTGATTTGCTACCAAACACATTGAGGAAAAAATTGGGTAAAATTAGTAAATAAATACATATTTTTATTAGGAATTTGTGGATTTGTTAGCTTAAATCATCAGATACTGTCATACTGTGATTTTTTAAAAAATTTATTTAGTATTGCCCAACACTGTTTTCATGGTGTTTCATAATATGCTTCTAAAGTTTGATTAGTTGGAACTGACCAACACACCAGGAATACATTACCAATGCTCTTATAATGTACTTATACTGTTATGATACCATTTGGTCATGCAAAGCAGGTTTGTGTCTGATTAGTCCTTGGATGGGAGGCCTCTAATAAAAGCTTGCGTCAGTGGTGGAAATAGTGTTGGTGGGGACAACAGGAGGTACTATTCATGTGATCTGTGTGGATCCATAATGCCCCTGTGCCGTGATGGGTGCATCTGTACTGTTTAAATCGCATCATCTTTCAAATGAGACTTAAAACTGAGGTCCCAATTCTCCAAGGTCTCAAAAAGGTCCCTGGACATTTCCTTTAAAAGAGTAGGGGTATTACCACAATGTCCCATTTTCTCTCTCCTACTCTGCTGCATCTTTAAAAACTAGCTTAGTTTCTCCTCCATGCCAGATGTCAAAGGGCTTTGAGTATAAGTGCTATTGACGAAAGTGCAACCTATTGGGGAAAATGTTTTGAATGCACAGAAGGATAGAGGTGTCTTAAAGTCATTTTATTGTTTACAGTAGTGTCTCATCTGGCCTCTTTAAAGATTTCCACTGTTAGTCATCTTGAATATTCCAACACTTGTTGTGTACTAGCATTACTGACAGTATCACTGTAGCTGTCCTGGCATTTGGGTGGAGCTGGTGTATGTGATTATTTCTCATGAATCTTCCTGACATGTCAGGTGAGAGTTTCAGTGCAGTACCTGTCTTACATGCTTTACATTTAAATCACATGTTTGTTTTTATATAGGATAATGTTTTCTGTCCTTGGTGTCTTTATAAATCTGTTCAAATGTTGTGATTGTATGCATTATAACACACCAGTGTGTACATAATGTAATTGTAAATATAGCAGTAAGAAATTCACATCACAATCTTTTGTGAATTTTATTATTATTAGCACTATGCCAAATTGATGCTAAATTTGATAATAGTTTGGCTAAATATGACTTATTAAGATTGTTAATTATTATTATTAAGATTATTATTCATAATTTGAGTTCATTTTAACAGGACAGTGTGACATTAGTGATTTTTCAAAATAAAGCAAGAAAATTCATATTTAGAGATTCATAATAGGAACTGATATAGGACTATTTTTGTCAAAACATGCAATTGGGCAGTTTGGTTTATTCTGTTTATTATATTTGTGTTACAAATTACATGAGCCAGATAAATTCATTTAAGTCAAAGCATAATTATTCAACTCGTAATTGTAAAAAAAGTACTGTAATGGCAAGAAATGAAGAGCAAATAATGTTCTTTATACTAGATCATTGGCTAGTATAAGGTACTGAAAATGTGCAAGTGTGGTCATTTAGTCCACAGTACAAAAAGGCGAATAATCTGCCAACTGAGCTGCAAAAAATCTAAATTAGCCTTAAAAATTAATGGTCAGTGCAGCACTATTTTATATCACGTGTTTGCCTAAGTATCATTACCATTGCATACCATTGCACAATACCAGTCATAACAGCACTTTGCTGTGTATTTTATATTGCAATAACTATGTGTTTGTGGTTTATAACCCCTCTCCTGTAAGAATGACACTAGCTACAGTATGTTCCTTTAGTGTCAGCAATATGTAAATGAATTAAAAATACAGGCGCTTCAAGATGTTTCAGAAAGACAAGAAATTAGCCACTGGTTTCACTGAAGAGTGATTTTGCTGTAGGCTAGATCAGCTCTGGTGATGTGGGTAGAGTGAAGAGGGTGTTCTTTTTAACTTTGTTTATCTTAACTGGGGCGATAAGGTTTTCATGCAAAGCTGTTGGATTGACGTAGTTTCAGGATGTGGTAAGAATGCTGAAGGAGCTGTTCACTGTTTAGTGTTTCACAAGTTGTTGCGTGTGTTGGTGCGTGTGCAACTTCTGTATAGTTAAGTGTACTCTCTTGCACATAAACATGCTGCACACACATCTCCCCAAAGCAGTTTTTAGTTAAGTTATTGAATTGCTGAGGTGTACTGTGAATTAGTTAAAGAAAATTGTACTCGTTTACATGTAAATGAGGGATGGGAGAAATGGCAAAAGGTTTTTTTTTTTTTCTTCTTCTTTTTTTGTCTGTTCAATATAGTTCCATGTTTAATATCATCATGCTGATAATGATGATAATGAAAATAAGACATAAACTCATTGTCTATACAGTAGATGTTTTTTAACTGAACTATTTAACTGTTAAATTCGATTTTTTAAATTAACTGATTAACTAATATTTATTAGTTTAATTAACCCTCTCCTGTGTGTTACTTATATATAAGTGTGTGTGTGTGTGTGTGTGTGTGTGTGTGTGTGTGTGTGTCCTCTCCCAATTAA
>BRDA01009755.1:12774-26892 GCA_036984385.1 Crenuchus spilurus
ATATATATATATATATATATATAATAATCACAATTTGATTTATCTATAAGCTCTTAAAAGTAAATGTTGCCTGATAGTTCTTGATTTGGAACATTTGGTACTACAGACAAAATGGTATGTATGGTGTGTGTGTGTGTGTGTGTGGTGCATGGTGCTAGTTTATTTAAATCAAGAACACTATTGAGTATTGAATTGTTTGTGACATTACAGTAATGGAAAGTATAGAACTTTTGCTCCAATCTGCCATGAATGTGTTTTGAACAATTTGAGCTCCAAGTAAATGACAGACATTGAGGTTAACTCTCCTGCATGCAAAGTATAGTGTACAACTATTTTATGAAAATAGTTACCGTACTCATCAAATGTAGTAATGAAAAGTGATATCCAAGTGTGATGGTGTCACTGTATAGTATCAGAGATGATGCACTGCCAAACACTAACACTTGCTGCTAAATAAATAACATTAACAGTTTTTTATGGATATTATACTAATTTGTTTAACACACAAGCAGGTCCTTGAGGTCAGGGAAGGACATCTGTTTCTGGTGGAGCATGACGATACTGTGGGGGTTTCCATGTCCCTGAATGTCCCCGAATAAGTGAAAATTGAATTAATCCTGGAAATAATGTAATCAGGCTACTGTTGTTTTCAATGACCTTAGGCATATTTTCACAATATGTATATCTATAAACTTTGCCTACTCATGACCTTTTTACTTGTTTATTGTATAACTGCCCAATGCTCACAAGTAATCCATGAGAACATTTTCAGATGCTGGAACAAACTAAACATGCAAAGTAGTACTCTGATTTGGCTTTGTAGTGCCTAAATGATTAAACTAAATTTAAATATGCGCACAGTGATACACAATATCACATTTGGAGAACATTTGGGAATGTAATGCAAGATATGACACGTTGATATTTTTATCTCTACTACTGCATCATTTTTACTTTGTCATCATTTGAAGGTGCTAAACTTTAATGACATTCCACTGTTCAGCACAGGCTTTTGATTGTTTATCACTGACATACAGTAACGGCATAGCATGACATGCATTCCTGTAGTTCATTTAAAATTCATGGTTTATTTATTTATAGATGCATTGATCCAATTTTTGATTACATGCCAATATCCGAGTTCAAAGTAAAGGCCAAAACCTAATCCTGATCTAGTACAGTTTATTTTAAAATACATTGTTTAAAATTTGTTTTAATACCTTGATTAAGTATTACTTCAAAATAATATAGGTATGTCTTATGAGAGTACATGAAATTCATTGTCTGATTTAGCACAACAGGATTTCAATTGCACACACCAGTTGAGAAGACTTTTTTTATTGTGAGGAAACACTAGAAACAAGTAGTAAAAATGACTGTTGGGATGGTTTTTCAGTTTAGTTGCTGAAATTGTCACATTGTGGATACTTTCTCCACTGTTTAAGCTGGTATTACTACTCACTTTACAACTCTCATCGTATCTTTTTACTTTCTGAAGAGACAGACATTTGGTGTACCAGCGAGTATATCACGGCCTGAAGAAACACTTTAAACTTTAAAACGGTCCATTTAACCTTAGTGTTGGTTAGGGATGTAGCAATCCATCTGCACTGATGCATTGATCAAATAGCAAATGATTAAATGCATCCAATATAGCTCAGAAACATCAATGCATGTGTGTGGAATTTTGTCATTTCATATTGACTGCATACCCCAGTATCATGCCATCAATACAAAATTTTACATTAGTTTTACATGCATAGTGTTGGTACCAATCCAATATTTCAGATCATTCCATGTACCATTATTTTATTTAACTTGCAAGCAAATCTTGGCATACTACAGTAACACTGATGTTCAATAATATCCAGACATTACACACTAATGGTTTGTTTAATAGTTGGAATAGTAGCATTTTTTTTCTCAATAATAAAGCTTAAGGCAGTCTATTGAATGTTTATTGTTACAGCCAAGCTGTTTAAATTGGCCCATTATCATTTGTACTTATGCTCCGAAATCTGAAATAGAAATTTTGTGAGATGACATGGACTTGGAAGAATCAGTTGCTGTATCTGCCAGGGCATTTCATTTCTGGATTTGTTTGCTTTTTTTGGCCTTGGACATACTCCGAGATAGCTACAGGATATGACTAGCGATTAAATACGCTGCAGCATATCTGTAACATGTCTGAAATGTTCTACAAGACAGATGTCAGATACTTTTCAAAAGAAGTATTCAGAAATGTTTGACACTTCTGATGTTACAGAACTTTTGCATGTAGATGTTAATAGTGAGCTGTGTTGGCACAAGACTAGCTACCACTCTTGAGTATTGTCTCTCTTAAGTATGATGTTATAAAAGTCCACTAATTGGTCACAGACCATGAATTATGTTTGGTATAAAAACTACAGTTTATTTGGGTTATGCTCAAGTCAGTAGGTTTGTAGGAGTAGTGACCTGTTTGGTCATATAAAAACCCACTCCATAAAAGCAGCTTTTATGACTTGGCACTTACAGGAATGTGCGGTCCCGTTGTCCAGCATCTCACAGTGCTCTGCTAAAACTCATGAGGAAGCTCTGAATTTATGAGGTCTGGCTGAATGCTGTCGCTTTAATCTCTGCGGCTAACGGATAAGAATGAATGGGAATTGGCCTGGCTTCCTCTTTTGTTTGCCGATATTGTCGTGTACACTTTCCCTTTTTAGTGTTCCTGCAGTTAGACCAGGAAGAAACAAGTTAAAACTGCTGATAAACTGACCATTATCAGTCTGAGGGGGGGAAATAGGTAGTAGGAACATAAAGGAAATAACATGACTGCTGAAGATGACCTTAGCATGAAACTGCACAGTAGTGCATTGTGAATTTAGTTTATTGTGAACACATTTTTAAGACCTATGGGCAAACATGATGTCTTGGATGTTAGTTGGGCAGAGAAAGACGCATCACCAATAGAGCTATCACCAGTTATACTGGTGCATCTCCAAAAATGACAATATTGTGAAAAATTTCATTTGTTCAATGTGTGGGTGTGTGTGTGTGTGTTTGAATGGTAATTTGAGATTCTAGATTTCTGATTTTCATGAGCTATAAGTCAAAATGACTAATGGTAAAACAAAGTAGACTTGGAATATGTTTAATGAATATAAAATATGACTTTTTTGATGTAGCATTATATTAGTAATTGAATTGTCGATAGACTCTTGACAAAGATACAACAATAAAGTATTGACTGAATAAATGTGCTTAACTTTTCAAAGATTGTAAAAGGCTTTAGTATAGAAAACCTTACATGAATTAGGAAGCATTTAAAAATAAAACATCAGGATACTTCAACACAGTTTCTTAATACACAAAAAGTATTCCAGTATGTATTTTTAGTAGTATTTATCATAATGCCCTGCACCAAATCCTATTAACTAAGACTAAACTGACTGTAATGAAACATGCAGGTGTCCACAAAAAGCATTCTGTAAAGTAATTTTGTGCAATGCTGACTTTCATATTGTCCATCCTTACATTATCATACATATTGCCATATTTCATCACTTTTGAATCTTAAAAGTACATTTTAATCAAGTAAAATAATTTTCATGTAATTTAAAATAAAAGAAAAACAATTTAACATTTGTTATATTTCAGCATTGACAAGGACAGCCTTAATACTGCTTGACTTCTTTTAAGGAGTTTGCCATTAAGGTCACAGACTTGGCACTGGACAGCAGATAATCCAGTCTTGTGGCTGGACCCTTGCCCTGAATCCTACTGTATGACTGTAATCAGTAGTGTGATCCATGTGATAGGCACTGGTCTTATTTTAAACAGCTTACTCTTTCGCTCAGGAGTGCTTTGGTGATTAGAATTTTCTGCCCTAATGGAGTTTGCTGGGCACAGAATTATTGTCCATTTGAATCAAAGCCAGGGGTTCCAAAAGCAGGAAACACTGTCCATTGACATTCCCTTTCCACTACAGCTGTGTCCAGTCCCACTGCACAGTGCTGCTGATGTCTGGCAGGCATGGAACTGAGACTTATCGACTTTCTCCTGGAGAGTAGTGAAGCTCTTGGGATGGCTCGTGACTGATGATCTAGCTCTAATGGAAGTATGTTGTGGGGCTCCTCTGTTGACCGTTGTCAGGGATTTTGCTTGGCCCAGGTTTGGGAGTCCTCAGGACCACTTAGTCATGCGCTTCATCATTATACTTCCTGTGCTCAGATTGGGAATCTACAGCTTTGTACATTAGCAACCTGTCCCAAAGTCTACAATTCTGGTTTGAGATTTTGTCGGTTGCACATTTGACATATGTGACCCCGTCTGGGAAAACCCGGCCAAAGGCTCTGGGTAACTTATTGAGATATAATGTTGTTCAGCCTATCACTCACATTTGCGACAAAAATAAGCCGCTTGGTTTTATTGCTGTAAATAACTGTCATAGTACAGGTTTATGTAAAAAAAAAAACTTAAACTCACAAAAAAGTTGTTTTTGTGCAGCAATTCATTCACCAAATTTGCAGATTTTCCACAAAAAAACGACCCCTTGAATCCTGATGTAGAACTACTTCTACCGCAGATGTACACATACTTGCTGCGTATCGTTCGGCTCCTCAACTACTTCTCTTCACTGTAGAAAGGTGTTTGAGCTCATGTGTCCATCCACCAAGCATGTGTTAGGTCAGATGTCTTCAGCTAATGTAAACAGTGAGACTTTAGTTTGGCTCATATTTCTGGTAGATTTGGATTTATTTGGTTTAACTGTTAATTATTTCTGATGTACATATGTAATTTTGTTTAAATAATTATTGCACACTTTCTGCAAATCCTATAAACTTCATTTCGCTTCTCAAATATTACTGTATTTGTGTGCAATATGATATATTTAATGGAAATTTCTGATCTGAACAACCAATGATTTATAAAGGAAAATCATGAAAATTATCAGGCGTGCCCAAACTTTTTCATACCACTGTATTAATGTCTTGTGATACAAATAAACTGAGCTGAGTTTCAGTATGCTATGTCTCAGAATGCTCTATCTCAGAAAGTATAAGAGATAATTGGCTGAAATGGTGTGTGTGGATTCCTTTAACAGTAATCTTTCCAAATATGCATTTAATTAATTAAAAAATACTTTGGCTGGGTTTTCCAGGTGATGTCACATATTGTGTATTTATCAGAAGTGTGTAAGCACTTTTTAAGACCTGGATGTGCATCATATGTTTGCGGGATGGATAGTTATAATTTCAGCTTTCATTTCCAATGTTTATGCCACTTCATTATACTGCTTCAGAGTGATACTGGTGAAAGAGTACAAATAGTGTGCATTTACTGTGGTCTTGTCCATTACTTTTGCACATTTTTTTCACAAACTGCAAGTGTGGGCTTTTGGAAAGTATGAATTGCTTCAGTGTGAATGACTATAGCATGGCTCAGATTTTTTCAAAAACCTCAGAGTAAAAATGCAGATCTGGGGTCAGTTTATGACCTTTACATAGCCCTGAATGTAACTATTTAAATTGATCAGAGATGATCTCAGATCAGTGTTCAAGATATTTGATAAATGTGGACCATTGATTTAGTGCAGTTTTGGTTGATTTTACTATGACCGTCTCTAATTTTTCATAGTGGTAGTGGTGATAACCTCTCTGCTTACTAGATCTCTGATGTTGTTATTCTGTAGGAGCCTTTTGCCCACATTACAAAGTCTTGAGTCTAAGATGACTTGCATTTTTGCAATTTTATTACATCATTTAGTAAATATAAATGTTCCAAACAATATATTTTGTCGTAGATCAAATTTTCTCCCCGATATCACTGGACCATCTGAATTATGAGGTTGTTAATACAAGCAGAGCTTTGAATAGACATTATAAGACTACTGACATCAGAACAGTATCTTGGGCAAACACACAAGCTTTGGTTAGTTAAGGTGGTTAAGTTGATTTCAGTTTAAAAGTAGACTTTAATGTGTTTTTGACTTTATTGTGTTTTTGATATACTGGGCAGTTATGGGTGAAAGTCAAATTTTTTACCTTTTGAATGCTAAACAACATTATCGATAAGACAGTCCAGTCCATTGATATTCAGATATCAGATATGTTTGTCCTCTGTTCACATTGTTTGGACAAATCTGTTTACTACAGGGTGTGACGTCTGTGACTTTCAAAACTATTCATTGTTGCTGTAGAGAAAATCTGTTTAGAGTTCCTCAAGAGGTCATGATGCTCACTACAGAACGACTCACAACTTCTTCCCATTGGTAATCACCACATTGCTTCAAATGTAATTTGTAAATGTAATGACTCAACTTTTGGTCAGCCTCCCACTTAGTGTCCGCAACTTTCATGCTACCTCCCATCACCAAAAGTGACCACATCTTGTTGAAATGAGCTACTGCCGACGTGATCACTGGGTTAGTTAGCATACATAGTGTGCTAACACCACCGATTTGTTAGCATGTCGTCAATCTTTGGTTGCTTCCAATTTGTGTATAGTCTTGTCAGTTTTCAGCCAATGATGGGAATGCATGTTCAGCAAAGATGTGGTCAGTGTAACTGCAATGACGGTGGTTGGTGGGTGGGTGTAGAAAAGGATTATTTCAGGATAGTAGAAGTCAGAGTGGTGTTCACGTCAACCCTGCACATTTTAAATGAATCAGCTGGCCTTGTGGGCTGTTGGAAGTTTTTTTTTTTTTTTTTTTTTTTTTTTTTTTTTTTTTTTTTTTTTTTTTTTTTTTTTTTTTGTAGGACTGAGATCTGGTGTACAGAAGCATTCTCAGTTAACTCGCCATAGAGCTATTTGTGGAAATGCTCCTCCTCAGATATATGTGGTGATGTCAATGCTACGACGGGCCTAATTTGGTCTGTGTGTTTGCTGCACACCTGTTCTTAAAATGAGTGTTTTACAAGGCCAAAGCTATTACTTACAAATGATTTTGAACTTGTACTGCCCTGACTTGACGACAGGCAGTTTATATTGTGAAAATGGGGCCGGCTATTTGATGTGTATACAGTTATTGTGGTTTGTTTGGATTGCTTTTGAAGGCTGAAGATAACCTTATACCACAATGTTTTATTTCTGAATAAAATTCAGTCCTGAATGACTGATGATGACATAAACAAATTGAAAATATCCATATAACATCAGTGTTTGCATCAGCATATATCAAACCTTTTGAAATGGTGAAAATACATCATATAAACCAATATTGTTTGTTAGTGCATATGTACAGGACAGTTGTATTACATGTGCACCAGCCTGTAATGCCTTAATGATATTTAAACTAGTACAGTAAAAGTCTTGCTGTCATAGACCTCAATTGTATCTAAAGTGATTGGTCTCTAAAGTTGCAGCAGGGTAAATGAAAATAAATATGCTCCATGTTCTTGAGCCCAAATCTTTCATTATGAAGCAGTTGAGGTGCCGGCAGTCTTTTATTTAGTAAATAGAGTGTACAGTCTGCACTCTAGCTGTGCTGATAAGGAGACTCTCTGGTGCTCTCTCTCTACCAACCCCTCCCACTGCGTGCGTCAATGGGGCTGCTGATGTGGTTGGCTGTCGCTAGGCGGCTGAAGGGGGGGTTGAGGGGGGTCATTGTGTGTGTGTGTGTGTGTGTGTGTGTGTGTGTGTGTTCATGTATTTAGTTCTTTGTGAGTACTAAATACCCTCATGTTAGGAAAACATTATTTTAATTAAAAAGGTTGAAAGGGTTTGTCATGTAGACACATTCAGCTCCTTCCCATCTATTGCTGTTATTTTAAAAGAGCCAAAAGATTTCAACGACATCCTTCTTTCGTGAGGTTATGTTTAGGTATAAGTAGAGACTTATTTTTTGCAGGGATGTGTGACTATGAGATTTACATTCATTTCAGTATTATATTTCTTATTTTAAATAATATTTTTATCACTTATTTACTTATTTTATCAGTTATTTGCATTAACTGGTTTATTTTATAAGTGACAAACAATTATTGTTTACTTCCTGAGGTACTGATGTAGAGTGATAGCATATGAAATATATTGTTTATATATATATCATACTATTGTTTTGCAAGATGCCTAAATAGAAGGGTCATTAATAATAATAATAATAATTAATAATGATGATAATAGATTATTATTACATTTATTAGATGGCTGTCTCTGGGTTCAGGCTTAGCATTATTTTGCTAGAGTCTATGGAAACCTTCTGAAGGATAGTTTTATAAGACTGTGCGTTTAACGTGTATGTGTGTATGAAGGGAAAGCTGGAGAGTACAAGAGGTGTTCAGGGCTATCGTGGGCAGCTGGTTTGTGTATATGTATGTTTGTCCGTCCATGGCGTCTGTCCCATGATTGTGTGGTCAGGTGACTGCAGCGCAGCTAAGACAGCTGCACTAAGCTCAGCGTGCACACTTTCTGGGCCTTGAGCTCAGCTTCGGCTGCCCTGAGTCTCCCTTGCTCTTACACACACATATACACACTCAAACTGGCCAAGAGACTATGATCCGCTGTGTCTGCTCGGTCCAATGGGAATATCTGTAATTTGGTCTGTAATTGCCATTCTCGTGAGATGGATTTTCTCCAAGGTAGGTTTCTTTGATGTAACAAAAGCCTGTTTCTCTGAAATCAAATATTTATGGGAATATGAAAAAACATTACACTTAATGTTCATCATTATAAGGTTTAATTCGGAGTAATGATGAGCCATTTATATTGGTTTTTCATCATGAAGTTTTAAAGTTGCCATTTTCAGAGTTTTTTTTTTTTTTAATTAACTTGAAAAAGTGCAGAAACAAGATTTTCAAGTGACAAAGCTTTTTGCTCTCTCCTTTTGACTTTCACCATACTTTATATTTGTGAATATAATATTGGCAGTATGTATTTCTCTTTATAGCTAGTCTATAGAGCTTCAGCGGTGTGCAGCTCCAGAGTGAAGTTGCACAGCTAATCAAAAAGGATTTCCCCAAGTCTGATGTAGAGACTGCTTTGTTTGGCCCATCTTTACTGATCACATTCACCTTGGAAGATCATCTCATGTTTCTGTATTTGGGTAGTTTACAGGTAGATGGCTAAATATGTACATGGATTGATACATAGGTAGACGGCAAGATGGATAGATTACTTTATTTATCCCAGAGGGAAAGTCAGGTATTACAGCAGCACAATTACAGCTAGGCCAAAAAACTATTATACACATGCATAAATTGTAATCGTAAACGATAGTAAAACTCTATAAGACACATTCACTAGTTACAGTGAAATGTCTTGAAATTATGAACTGTTTTGGCAAAAAGTACTGTATGTAAATGTCTTGAAAGTACTGTAATAATAATTGTGTGAACTTCCTTGTGGTTAGTGGTGTGAAAGCAAGTGAACATGAAGCAGGTATTTCATTTTACAATGATGAGTCAACTGCACTTAGCAAGATATATATGCGTTAAGATCATATAATGCACATTCCACAAACAAAAGGACCCTGGAAGATCTTGTGGAGGTTCCTCAGGCTGTTGCATCAGCGGAAACCTAAACGGAAACCTTGAAAGTGCCTCCAGGAACCTTTTTTTTTTAAAAGAAGGTTCTTTGAAAAACCCTCACCTTGAAGTACCCTATTTGTTGGCTAAAATGTTCCAGAAGAAATGCAGAGTTTCTTGTAAGACTTAAAACACACAGTCCCTTTAAAAAAAAACATTTCTGTCAATAATGAACCCTCAAAGCTTTCTAGTGATTTTTTGTGTGTACTTGACTATAAATAGTGAACAAATTTCATATTCAGGAGGTAGGATATATCCATTTGTCTTTCCCTCAGAATTTCAAATGTTCTTCAAACAAATGTTTGAAGAGCTTATCTGTAAGAAATGAGTCAGTTTCTTAATACATATTCCTGTATTATTGTCTTGTGTAAACATTTGTTTTGTGTACAATTATAAAAATTACCACTTACACTCATGTTAAGCCTAATGATGTGAAAACAACTTCATAAAATACAGAGATATATTCCACACATACTTTCACATCATTAGGTTTAATAACATGAGACCTTTTTTTTCATAATTATACGTCAAACAAATGTTAAAAAAATTACAAGACAATATATGAATATGTATGAAGATGCATGTATGTCACATTGTTACTAATATTTAATAAATAAAATCATGAAACAAAATTATGAAAATGGCTAAAATGAATAATGCTAGCCACATGGATGTTTGTAACACTTAACATTTCTTCTGATAATTGTGAGATGGTCCCTAACACTGCAGCTTGTAGATGGAGTGAACGTAAAGCTAAGCTCCTGCATCCTGGCTTCAGCATACAAGCGAATTTTAGTAAATGTTGTGGTTGTGGTTTGTTTTCTTCTATTTCACCATAAAACTGTAATGGTACTGGTGAATCTGCATTTTGCTAATCTGTGAGGAGAAGCAGAATTACGAATGTCAAACTAATGTCCAATATTAAACTAACTTTACTGTAGTAACTCTTCGCTGGTCTTTTCATGGCTTCCCACTTGTAAAAAAGTGAAGTGATGTATGATGGTATGCTATGACTGGTTTATCTGGGTGTCTCTAGGGCGATTATTTTCCCTCTTTGACTGAAGGAAAATAAAAAAACCCACATCGCCTGTATGTGCACATCGCTGCAGCAGATATAATGTGCACTGTAACATGATCCAGTGATCTCCCTGTGATGGTATATCGTGGATACATTATAATCCTTCACAATCAGATATCGAAATATCACACACCCCTACATACTACTTACACTTTCATCTGTAAAAGTAATGTGAGGCTTGATGTTGATGTTTCTGAGCAGCTTCGCTGTGGGCCATAACTGATCGTGTGTGCCAGCTACTCTGTTGATGGAAGTCCTCTTTGTGTAACTGTCCCTCTTCACAAGAGCTTCTAACATCCTTCACATCCAAATATTGTGTAGCAATTGGCAAGTGGGTCTGCAAAATAGCGTTGGGTTAACCTGTTCAAATAGAGGCCTCAAAGCAATGCTGAAATTCCTCATGTACTTTATAAAAAGGTTGTAGTCATGCTTCCCTATTGTAGCATTCTGTGTCTTGGTTGTTGTGAGTCACACTGCTTTTTCCTCTCAGTTATTCATTTGTTTAATGTAGTTCTTTTTCCGCTTCGCTTGTTCATTCTAGTTTATACAGTTTGGTGAAACAGACTTTGTAAAGCTTGTTTTGATTGAACTGGTTTTGTTCTGTTTGTGTCTTGTGAATCTTATGGAGACAGAAACCATGTTACCACGTTTATTCATCGTTTATAGAGAACAAACTTCTGCAGACTTAAAATTAAGCAAATTTAACATTTTGTGAAAATAAAATGCAAAATGTGGACTGTGTTAAATAATGGCACGTTAAGTATGTTTTATATTTTTCACTTAAATTTGTAATTTGATCAGGTTGTCAAAACGTTTATGCTCAAATGTAATATTTATTTAGTTTTTAGACCAGTCTAAAGTTCTTAAGTGAAATACAGTGTAGTTATCTGTGCTTTTCTGTCAGTGGTGCCAAAAGTTAGTTTTGTAATAACTGTACTGCAATCTGTGTAGACGTTTGCCTATATTAGAATCGACAGATACTTGCTCCAGACATCCAGTTGGTAATATTTATGTATTTATTTTGACAGATCTGCTTAATCTGTGAATATATGGTGTTAATAACTTGGACCAAAGGAGCTTTGGACATGAACTTGCATTGTATTTGAATGCTTTTATGTATATTAAAGAGCAAATCATGCTGTTGAAAATGTATTAGCTTAAGTCCACACTGTGTGTGTGATGCATTAAAAAATATACATATCTCTTATAAAGTCAGATCTTGGTCAGTTTAGCTTTAAAGATGTTTAAAATATTAGCTTTGAGTGTAACACTAGAATAAACATAATATAATGCTTGCTGCTTTGGGACCTTCCACATACTGAGTGATTTATCTGTTGTGTAGAATTGAGAGAGCATTTTATAGCACAAGTCATTCTTCTGAAAGTCACAGGTGCGTCCTCATCAGCCCTGCTGGGAGCATTTGTGTTTTGTGCTAATGTCGAGCTCTCTGGTTGACTTGAGCCTTGCGGCCCTCAACTCCTGCCATCCTTGAGTGCCCGTACCCTTGCCAGCCTGGAGCAGAGGCCATATGGGCCATGCTCTTCTCAACGCCCCCTGCTAGAACTCACTCATGCACCCAACGCCAAGGGATGTGTGTAAACACTGTGCTTGTTGATGGCGAAATACGACCATGTGGATCGCGGCTGACTCAATGCACGCTTCGCTCGTCATTTGAAGTCTGGCAGTTGCAAGCAGTGATGTCACATGAGGTTACTGCTGGGTGCTGCATTTTTGTCAGCAGGGAGTGGACGCACCTCACTGTTTATCTTTGGCAAGCAATTTTTTAGGGTTTATCTTTTCCGCTTGCAATTAACTGGAGTTGCAAACAGACCAGGGGCCTCACAGACTGGAGCTAAACAACGTTAAAGGCTTTTGACCTACTTCTGCTCCTGTTTTTCTTCTATGCTCTCAGCTATTATGAGTAATAATATATAATATATTCAGTAATTTATTTAGGAAAAAAAAACTTTTTTGTGAAAGAAAAAAATATATAAGCTATCCCTAAATAAGTATATAAGTTTAAATAATCATGGCAAGGTCGAACATTAAAAAAGACTAGCACTTCAAAAGTAATAATAAAAATAGACTAACAAACTCCCAAACAGTAAAAAATAAACAATTAAATGAGCTCAAAGAGATGCAAATATAAGTCAAATAAATGTAAATAAAAAAAATGAATAAACCAAGAGATGAATGTTAAATGAGATTTCTGTTGTAACTTAAATTTCCAAGCTACTGATGCATTGAAAACTATAAATGGGTATGAACACTTGGTACATTTGTATGTGTGTTTTTTCACGTAGCTTGCAATCAGCAATAACGTTTAATACCTGATATTGTATAATTGAGCAGACAGGAAAAACTCTGACCAATTGCATGGACTTCACAAGACCTCTGAAGGTTTCTTGTATCTGGCACCAAGATGCTTGCAGCAGATCTTTTAACAGAGCCATCGAATGAAAAACTATATTTTTCTTACTCAGTTATGCCAAGGTAAGTTTGGTACATGGACCTGACGTAACGTGAACTTTGTCTCCTCATTCAGATGCAAACCCTGCTAAGCAAAAGAGGGCATTAAATGGGCTGATTTCAACATCTTAAATTATGACGTCATAGTCTTGACTCACAAATTTACATACACCATCTGAATGTCTGCCATTACAGCTTCAATTCCCATGTTTGATTGTTCAAACATCCTGTCAACACCATCCATTCAGTTCATCCTTGCTTTACTCTTTGTTTACCTCTTCGCTCTGAGACATTTCTTTCACACCATGCAAATCATTGTCGCTTATCATCTTTTTATCCTCTGCATTTGTGCATTCCTCAGCTCTCCATCCACTCCATTATGAGAGGTTTTCATTCCACATCCCCCTCATTTTCTGGGACATCTTGGGACCAAATCATGGGGTTGAAAATGGTTGCATAAAACTGCATGTGGCCACAGTCACATACCTTCTGTCTATACATCAGAGAAGAGTTTACATCCTTTAAGTTGCAAGGTAGAGCTGCTGCAAACCAAGCTTGTTTGTCCAGCACATCCTAGAGATGGTTGATCAGGGGAATTTGGAAGTTCAAGTCAGCACCCTAAACTTCTTGCCATGTTCCTCAATAATGTCTAGGTGCATTATCCTGCTGAAAGGTCTTCACCATTAGGGGATACTATTGACATGAAGGAGTGTACTATGACACATACTACCTACCTAAATACTGTTACAAAATATCATCCACATGCCAGCACCTAATGTATAAATTGCTCAGAGTATCGCACTGTCTCTACTTGACGAGACCACCTTCTTCTGTTGCTCCATGGTTCAGTTCTGATGCTCACTTGTCTACTGTAGGTGCAGTATAAGCACTCTGGCTGGTCTGCATCACTTATGTTCTCTGTCAACTGGATCCATTTAAATGCAGCATAATAGTTACTTGGTGTATCTATGTTATAGTTAGGGATGCACCGATACCACATTTTTTCAAACCGAGTACGAGTACAAGTACTTACATTTAAGTACTTGCCGATACCAAGTACCAATA
>BRDA01009755.1:30942-41209 GCA_036984385.1 Crenuchus spilurus
AAAAGTTTTTTTTTTTTTTTTTTTTTTAATGTAGACTTTAACTTCCTGGGGTCTGAGGGTATTTTAGACACTCTGATGTAGTCTGACATACCTTCACGTTTTTACCAATTACACCCATCTAATTTTTTTTTTTTTTTTTTTTAAAGTGTTACACAGGATTTTGTTCAGCACAAACTCAGCAACAACAGTGTCGGAACAGTAAGAGTGTCATAAACCTATATTTTGATTAAGTCTGCTCTAAACATAGATTTTCCAAAAACCTATTTTCAGATGTACTGATATATTTAGAAAAAAAACACTCTAAACAGTTCTAGCCAAGACTTTTGAACTCTGAACTGAATAAACAGATTTTGTCCACACCCAGGTCATTACAGTTTTTTTAAATTGTATGTGGGTTTTGTTTTTCTAAAGCTTAAATGATACTGTTTTCCTCAGCTACTAACACACTGTGAACACTCAGGTGAGAGCTCTTTGTTCAGGTCACGTTCCAACCAATGGTATGTCTGTAATTACCATGGAATTATCATATGAATGACCTATTGCATCATTTGGTGGGAAAATAAAGCACAGCTGTCTGACTTGCTCTCAAAAATGTATCTTTGCTTATTTAAGCTCCTCTCACAAACGTCTAAAAAATCTATTTTGATTCGATCCATATATTTGAAAGTAGACCCTTTAAGGTTTCAGAGTATGTTTTGTTTCTAGAATAAAATCTCGCTGAGTTTTATAAGTAGTTTTGTGGAACATGCTACTGGCAAGAGGAGTAAACAGACAGTGAGATGGCACTTTTTGGTAAAATCAGAATTTAATCTACAAATACAAAAACTGTTCAATAAATGGATCATTTTGTTAACTTCTGTGTTAACTTCTGTGTGGTGGTGCAACAGCACCAAGGGATTTTCAGCATTTGATTCAGTTTAATCCTTGTTGTATTCTATGAAACATTGCTGGTTTGCATTCACACAGGAAAATGTTGCATTTCTAGTGACCTCTAGTGGATGTTTTTAGTCTACTCTATCTCTACCGCTTGGTAGAGATGGCACAATCCCATTGTGTTAAGCTCAGTGCCTTCTTCAAGAAGATATAATGACTCACATGCACTCTACCAAATGGTTGAGCAGAAGCGTTAAAAAATCAAAAGCATTAAAGAAGACGGACCTTTGTATTTTACCAGTTATATTTACAAGTTGGTTATTTTTGTAATTGTTTGATGATTCTATTGCAGCCACTATTGAGTAATAGGTTTTCTACATGCTGCCTTGAAATTTTTAGAAAGTGTTTAATTTAGTATTGTTTAGTTGTACAGCAGTAGGCTAACATTGACAAATATTTTGCTTATAGTCTTATTCTGTAACTTGTGACTTGCTCCTAGACTTGTCAAGAATTGGATATACGCCAACTGTGGGATAGCTTTAAGTAGTACAGTGATTTGTGCTATATTTTTATTGTGATTAATATTAGACTATATTAATCCTGCCTTCATACAACACTGAATAAGGTGGCTTAATTTTTTTTATTTGTTATATATGTCACTTTTAACACTTTCATTTTTTGTTTTAAACCCAAAAAGCTGTAACAGAATTTTTTTTAATCGGACATTGTGATACTACTCTTGGTGTCTGTCAGTGATAGAATTGTCTTATCTTGACTAATCTAAAACACAAGTTTTATTATTAACATTTGAAAAGATTTTGTCAGTTTTGAGTTTATCTGAATGGTAACGTGACTCTCTTCTTACTCCACAGAGACGTGGCGCGATCTCCTATGACAGTTCTGATCAAACTGCTCTTTACATTCGTATGCTAGGTAAGCACCGTTTCTGCTAATACGTTATTACACACATACACAAACTCACATTATCACTGTGGTCTATGATTCACTCATGAATCATATTCAAACATGTTCCAATTACCTCTGTAGCCGACCAGACATGAGTCCAAATTTTAATTTTTTTGATTAGAACTGTAACTCTAATACTGCTAACAAACACTAGAACTCAGTAGTCTGCTAAATAGCCCAAATCTTGGAGTCTAGTTGATGTGCTGTAGCATGCACACCATGACTTAACTAACACAAACTCAGTGTAGTTGATTATCTTAAGACAATCAAGTTCTGATAAAATCAATTTCGGTGATTTATCTGATCTAAGCTCAGTCTTCTCTCAGTTCTGCTGCCCTCTGAAGTATTATTTACTGAGAGTTATTCTGCCAGTAGCTCACAATATGCAGTCATGGGGCTCCAGTTCTAAACCAAAGAAGCAAAATTTGGACCCCCAACTTGTCCTGACTGAGCGACTACATCTGGGTTTAGATAATTTTTTTTTTTTTTTTCTCTGACTCTCTCACTGAACATGTCATTGTACTGTGATTCACTGGAACACTGAAGATGGATAAAAGAAGTCACTCTGTCAATGACACAGCCTCTGATAATCTCATCAGTACATGAATTTTGGTCCCGTCTCCACTCAGAGCTACTTTGCCTTTGCCTGAATTTTTGTTATTTGATTAGCATGAATTTGATTAACATAGATACCGCCCACTACCACCTGGAATCTCTCCAGATTTTAGTGGCCTTTTGGCCTCTTGCAATGGTGCAATGATGATGGATCCAAATCTGTATTGTGTCAGAAAAACGTGCAAACACTAGTTGTGATGGCAACTGCAGTTGTTGTGCATTTAGAGATGCTGTGTCTGTTTCATATGATCATTTCAAGACCAGTTGGCCAGTTTAGATAAATACTACCAAAAGGATGCTCTTTACCATATGTCTTCACTGGACCTTGTATTGTCAAAGATATACATCTACACTAAGCCCAGTCGAGTACTGTGGACTGTTTTCCTGTCCTGTGCTTAATCCTAGCCTTTGTCACTGGGGATTCTCCAGCATTAGACTTAGTATGTTCAGAGAGCTATAGTATTTCATATCTAAATTGAACCGCCTCTCCGTTAAACAAGCTGATGGAGCACCAGTTGTTGCACACATCAAAGTGAATTGCATTTCCGTGATCTACATTTTAGTTTCTGTATTTTTGAGGGGTAATTCTCAGCTGCTCAGATATAGCCTTGCATCTCCAAAAAGAACTCTTTTAAATTGAAAAAGGAAAACCTGACCTGCTAAAAATGCAGTGAACTTAAACCAGTGCCATAACCTATTTTACTTTTAACAGTGAATATTACAGCAGTTTATAAGCTCTTTTTTAAATGAATAAACAAGAGAAAACATTGTTTTAGCAATTCCTTTACACAGTGTAACCCTCACAGACGCATATCAAACAGCATCACTCCCAAAGTCATTACTGGCATTCATAAAGCTTCAAATGATGATCATGTAATAGATGTTTGAGACTGTGTGTCATTTTATATCACTTAAATAAGTACTCCAAGTCTAAGCTGTTTTTCTCAGTGTGTCTGAATGACGAAGCCAAAAAGACAACATTCAAAATATATTCAAAAAGTCATATGCAATAATCTGGCCAAAGTGAAAAGTTAACACATCCTCTAGAGAGAGGATCTACCGTATATTGTAATACACACTATTTATTTGCTGAATTTAACATATTGCAAAAAGTTCTGTGCAAAATTGGTGGAAAAAATGTCCCCCCAAATATGTTACTTTCAGCTAATAAATGGAAAATGTGCCAAAAAATCTGTTCGTATCAACATGAAATCTGACTTTTCTGTCACAACTTTTGAGTAATATATGCTAACACTTTTGGGTATGTAAATGACCAGGTTATGTGAAAATACAGTTACCTAATACTATCTAAGTAACTGCCTGGATGCTTATGGCAAACCACCAAATGGCAACACTGCTCCTTTACTATCAGGGAGACGAAGTTCAGAGTTCAGGTCCTGCTGCTAACGAAGAGGCCCACAATGGGCTGCTGGAGAAAAGGTTGCTTTGGTTCCGTAATCGGGATGTGCCTTCTCCCCTTCGCTTCTCCACCTCAGCAGCTTCCGTCCTTCTGCATGTCCAAGGAGCTTCAGTCTGGTTTTTTAATGTGTGGTACTTCCTGTTTGCATGCGTGATGTTGTGCTACTACACTTTTGTACATTCTGTCAGATCTTTGAATGCTGTTTTTTACACTCATGTCTGTCTTTGTTTGACTGATTCTTTCTTTTTTTCGATTATGTAATTGTAATTCACAGTTTTGGTATTTTGATAGGGGCTTGTGTAATATTCAAACAGCTGTTTTCAAGTAAGTAAATGTACTGGTGGGAGGCTGTCTTTTATTTATTTATTTACATTTGAATTGATTTATTTATTCTCTTATTTACTGCACATGTACACCAATCAGTAGTGACTGACATGTTGGAGGCTGCCATTACTCAGTAGTCTATGCAGTTTTTCCCCCTACTCCCCAACACACAGTCTCATGAAAAGGCCCATTGAATGAGAATTAACAGATGTGACTTGAGAGCTTTGGCCAGCCTCATTGAAGTCCCTCTGATTTCCTCTTCATTCTGACCTGGACTGAGGCACAAGCTTGTCTTTCTTTCCTGTGTCCATCTCGCTCATGGCAGTCTGAATACTAATGCCTTCTCTTCCCGGCATGGAGCTGCATGTTCACTTCCCTCCGCCCCAAGCCCCCCACCCCTCATTTTGGCTGTGTGTGCGTGCATGTGTTTCTGTGTGCCTTTTATACCTCCATTACCAGGCTCAGGCCATGCTCTTTGGGCCAAAAAGGTGCTTGTTGGGTATGCTAACAAATCTCTTGAGGGCCTTTGTGTTGATGCCTTCTAGGAGATGTGAGAGTGAGGAGCCAGGTAGGCTTTGAACCTGAACGAAGAGGCTCGCACCCATACCTGGGTGTTGATTTCCGGACCTTGCATTGTAAGTATTAAAGCGAAGAATGCTTCTGTCTTCTGCACTCAATTCAAACTCGCGTATCAAGTCCAAGCCACATCAGATGTGATCAGATATGTTCATTATCTAAGGGTTTTTTTTTTTTTGTTTTTTTTTTTTTTGGTTTGCACTGAAGCTATGAGACTAATGTAGCTGACAAGTAATGGAAACTTATCACCAATCATCATGTACATGCCTAAATCATCCATACTTTCCTCAAACTGCATCATAGTGTTAATTGTGTTCTGGTTTCAGATGCTGTAAGTTTGGTTTTCTATGAAAATAGACAAATCACAGAGCAGTACTTTTGCCATGTAGTGCAGTATTTATAGCCTACATTTAATCTATATTTGTATAACACTAGTGATATGTTTACAGACAATATGATGTCATACAGTGTTATAAACGACATAAGCACATCTATTTGAGATTACGTAACATGGTTTGAGTGTAGTTTTGGCAGGCAGTCTACACTGTGCTGATTGATAGGCTATAAACTTCAGTTCAGTAGAAGTGTAAACAACACATCATTGCTGAGTACATTTGAGAATAAGAGGAACATTCTCTACATTTTTGACTAGAAATATGGGTGCTGTTCTACAGGAAAGCAATAGGATACGGTTTTAATTGCCACAGTTAAATTCAGTCACATGCAGGGCTTTTGTCATGCTGTAGCCACTAGCTGTTTTAAAGGTCTTTCTCCTGACTGGTCTGGACTGTTCTAGTCTGGACGCTTCAGTCAGGCATTGCCCCGCCTGGCACAAAGGGAGTTTTAACTCTAGTGCCCTTGCAGCGAAGGTTGAGAGCAGCTGGCTGCGTCAGCAGTGTGGCACTGGATAAACACATTTCACTCTGCATGAGAAAGCGCTGTTAATCAATCACCTTTTCCATTCATTTTCATCTATTAAGAACTCTAGAGTTATTTACCCTATCTGCTTTTTTACAGACCTGTGGCCTAGACTAAGAGAAAGTTTCATGTGTTGGCAAAGGTTTATGTAGTTAACAACTAATAGCTGGTAATCAATTCAACATGTTTGTAGTGACAAAAAACATTTCTGCTGTGATTTGGCGTAATAGATGAGAGCATCTCAACTTTAGGAGGTGGTTAGTATGAACAATTAGCTTTTGTGTCACGTAGACTACTTGAAAATGTTTTACATGGAGATATACATGGTGTCCTCTCCTGTCTGTACAGCCCGTGCTGAGTCGGCGGGATCGATTCCAGCACGGAGGATTCGCAGGCTTTTCAGTTTCCAGCGGCACCTGCTGTCCTCACGCTTTCTCCGAGGAGCACCACACCTCAACCCCCTCCACATTCTGGATGAAGACTACTGCGGACAGGCCAAAGTGTGTGCAGTCTGTTTGTCACTATTAATTGATTAATAATTTTTTTATATTTTAATACATTTTAATAATGTTTAATATTCATTGATGAATTAATAAAAAAACCCATCAGCATTCACTTGTTGCCAGTTTGCTTGATAATTTCACAGATTTTTAATTCTCTGGATAAACACTCCAATTTATAATCATTTTTGGTTACATAAATTAGTTTTTCCTTCACCACTTTTTGCAAATGGCAACCAAAAAAAGTAAACGGAAAAGTCAGAAATTGGAAAAAAAAAATTCAAAAAGCGCTGTCATGCTACAACAAGGTGGAAAAGTTAGAATATCACTAAAGACAAATTGTGAAGAAGGGGTTTTCAAATAAACCATGATGATGTGGACCAAAAGTCACATGATTCCACCTGATCAGACCAATCGCTTGCTAATGTTTGCATTCCCAGATGTTGGACATGGTCGATAGCAGCACACCTCGTGATGTGGCTATTACTTGTCCTTCCTGGCATCTCTGAGCTGCAGTAACACAGCTGTGTAGAGACAGTAATTGGTATGAAGAAAACTCTGTTTAATACAAATGCTGGATCTCTTCATATTCTGTACAGCTCATTTTTTGTTTATCATGGTCAAACTGCAGCCATGCACGGCTGCAAGTTATTTTTTCATCATACAAAACTGTATGAAACATTCAATTTACATTTTCTTCATTTCATGCACTTGAAACATTTGAATGGAACATTTGGCTATAGTGTTTTTAAATATAGAACTCTTGAGTGCAAACCCCGCCCCTTTTGGCTGTGGGGATTTTTGTTGACTTAATGATTTGATTAATAATATAATCAGCAGTGACAGCCATAGTTCAGTCTCAGCAATCTTGTGCGTCAGCTCAGGAACACATGGGGAGGAAGCACGTCATTGAGGTTAACTGTTACTCTGCTACTATTGCCATGCACATTTTGATTCACTTCAGATTGGCAAAGAAATGTGTTTATTGTAGACAGTTCAGCTGAATGAGCATGAGAATTAGGATCTTGGACTGGGAAAACTGATTATTTTTCAGAAGTATAATGGGACCATACTAATGTGAACCCATCATTATCAGCACTTTTGTAACTATCTCAGTGTGATGTGTTGACAGAGTGAATAAGCTGATTCAGGAATGTCTCTGCAGATAAGTTCTTGGCTACTGCAAGTCTTTTACTGTTTACCTCGTTTAAACATTGATTTCACAGTTTTTGTTTATCTTTTTTTCTTTCAAAGTAAAGTTAGAGAAGTAAATGTCAGTATACCCGACTTAACCTTCTCTGTAATATAAATGCCATTAACAGGAAACGAAGATTTGCATTTTAAAAGATAACATTAGCCAGTTTTACAAGCCATGTATCCAGCACTGTGTGCTGAAGTTTGTTACTGTAAGCTGTTTTGACTTGTGCATCAAACATTAATCTGGTTCAAACTTCTAGTAACCTGTTAGCTTTTACAAGGACAAAACGATTTAAAGGAAGATATGAATAATAGGATCAGTAGAGTTAAAAGTATAAAACAAGTAAATGTATCCCTGTGCCTGTTCTATATCCATAGAAGTTCTGATTTCTAACAATATATTAATCTAACAGTATATCTGTATCTTACACTGAATAGCATTTTCTAACAGTACAGAAAATGTGTTTCACGCTTTTGTTGATATTGCATATTAACACACATTAGCCTCACTTTGGTACATATTCACTTTTGGCTTTTGTGCTTTGTGTGTTCATATTTTGCAGTGTATGTTGGAAAAGGTTGGAAGCTGGAATTTTGACATTTTCCTCTTCGACAGGCTGACAAATGGTAAATGCTTTAACATGTCTCTGAGGAGCATTCAAGTCTGTCACACCTGTGTGTGTTTATGCCATGCTGGTATTCCCCTATTAAGAGTCTGTGTAGAGTGTGGCAGATTATCTGCTGTGTTTTTGGTCAGTGCTGCCACCTGCTGGTCAGATAATGCATTTGAAAATTATTTATTGTTTACCATTACAGTTTTATACAAACTTTTTAAACCCTTTTTGATAATACATGTTTTACTGATGTTCCATATACAGTGAGGAAAATAAGTATTTGAACACCCTGCGAAGTTCTCCCACTTAGAAATCATGGAGGGGTCTGAAATTTTCATTTTAGGTGCATGTCCACTGTGAGACACATAATCTAAAAGAAATGTATGATAATGTATCACAATGTATTATTTTTAAAATAATTTATTTGTGTGTTACTACTGCAAATAAGTATTTGAACACCTGCCAATCAGCAAATATTCTGGCCCTCAAAGACCTGTTAGTCCGCCTCTAATAAGTCCACCTCCACTCCACTTATTCTAAATTAGAAGAACCTATTTGAGGTCAATAGCTGCATAAAGACACCTGCCCACCCCACACAATCAGTAAGACTCCCAACTACTAACATGGCTAAGACCAAAGAGCTGTCCAAAGACACCAGAGACAAGATTGTAAACCTTCTCAAGGCTGAAAAGGGCTACAGGGCAATTGCCAAGCAGCTTGGTGAAAAAAGATCAACTATTGGAGCTATTATTAGAAAATGGAAGAAGCTAAACAAGACTGTCAATCTCCCTCTGACTGGGGCTCCATGCAAGATCTCACCTCGTGGTGTATCAATGATCCTAAGAAAGGTGAGGAATCAGCCCAGAAGTACACGAGAGGAGCTGGTCAATGACCTGAAGAGAGCTGGCACCACTGTTTCCAAGGTTACTGTGGCTAATACACTAAGACATCATGGTTTAAAGTCATGCATGGCAAGGAAGGTTCCCCTGCTTAAATTGGCACACGTCCAGGCCCATCTTAAGTTTGCCCATGACCATTTGGATGATCCAGAGGAGTCCTGGGAGAAAGTGCTGTGGTCAGATGAGACCAGAATAGAACTTTTGGTCTTAATTCCACTCACCATGTTTGGAGGACCGAAGAATGATTAGTACCATCCCAAAAACACCATCCCTACTGTGAATCATGGCGTTGGAAGCATCATGTTTTGGGGGTATTTCTCTGCACATGGGACAGGATGACTGCACTGTATTAAGGAGAGGATGACCAGGGCCATGTATTGCAAGATTTTGGGGAACAACCTCCTTTCCTCAGTTAGAGCATTGAAGATGGGTCGTGGCTGGGTCTTCCTACATGACAATGACCCAAAGCACACAGCCAGGATAACCAAGTATTGGCTCCGTAAGAAGCATATCAAGGTTCTGGAGTGGCCTAGCCAGTCTCCAGACTTAAACCCTATAGAAAAATTTTGGAGGGAGCTCAAACTCCGTGTTTCTCAGCGACAGCCCAGAAATCTGGCTGATCTGGAGAAGTTCTTTGTGGAGGAATGTGCCACAATCCCTGCTGCATTGTGTGCAAACCTGGTGAAAAACTACAGGAAACGTTTGACCTCTGTAATTGCAAACAAAGGCTAATATTAACATTGATTTTCACATGTGTTCAAATACTTATTTGCAGCAGTAACACACAAATAAATGATTAAAAAATCATACATTGTGATTTCTGGATTTTTTTTTATAGATTATGTCTCTTACAGTGGACATGCACGTAAGATGAAAATTTCAGACCCCTCCATGATTTCTAAGTGGGAGAACTTTGCAGGGTGATCAAATACTTATTTTCCTCACTGTAAGTCCTGAACACAAACTTGTATCTGCATATTGCAATGTACCATTACTGCTTGTTTCCTGAATTTATCATATTAGGGAAAAAATTGGCAAATGAATAAGGTTAGTGTTTAAGTTTTTAATTCAGCAAATAGATAAATTAAAAATTGTGGGTTAAAGTGTGCATAAAAAATGCCATATTTGTTTGATTCTTGTAGAGGAAGGGTTAACTTAGTTAATTTCTTAAAAAATTAGTGAATCATCTGAAATCTGACGGTGTGTTTAATTTTTATACTGATAGTTTTAAAAAAACTAATGGGCTTTCACAAACAATGATAAACTTGAGTTCATATTATGGTCATCATCTGTTATTATAAAATGTTAATATAAAATGTTATTTCTCCCCAGACTTTAAAAGTAGAATGCACGTACAGGTGACAT